>JAOEGT010048706.1:0-20248 GCA_025447795.1 Speoplatyrhinus poulsoni
CCAAATAGCATACAAACTCCCGGTAAAGCAAAGTCTTTCTGGGAAGGGGGGAAGTGCAAGTGGATGCTAGAAGGCATCGTGAGTTAGGGCTCCCCCACATACACAATCCCAATTTAAACACTACTATTAGAGGTTCAGACATTTCTTATAACCATGTCTACTTTGGATGGCTTGTAATTTCTTCCAATGTCGCCTCAACTCCTCGCCACCCATCTTTAGTGACACCCATTAATCACATTAGGTATTTGGAAGAATTGTCTGCCGTGTGTCAGTCTTGGCTGACCCTAGCATTTGGAGAAGGAAGATAAAGACGTTCGGGTGGCAGCTCGGAAATAGCCTCACCACCCCCCATCCCTGCCTCACCCCCTCAGGTCAGCCTTCAACGGGATATGAAAATTATTCTACGTAAGACGGTAGGAAAACAATTGAGTCGTTCACAAAGGGATGAATGACATTCAGAAGTCACGCATTTCCTGTTTTGCGCAGAGAGATGGCGGCGATTTTGACCTGCAACTTTGCACAGTGATGAGCATGTAATGACGGGCAGGATTTCTTTCCAGCAACTGACATAATAGCTGTCAAAAAATGTTTGCTAGTGTTAGCACGCTGCTAACTGTATTCCTGCATTAAAACGTTTGTCTATCCAGTATCGCGCTGTATATTTACACGGATTGCCTTTTATGTTGTACTTCTTCGACTACTGAAGCTGTCGAAAATTGTGAAGCTTTTTGTGAGTCCAAGTTCCAATCAAAATGTCTCTGAATGGGTGGGGGTGGGGGACCAACATCGTTGCCCCTAATGTCACGTAACATTATCAGCTCTCTGGTTTCACACAATGGCTCCATTGTGTTCTCTGTTGAGAGGAGCTTATCAGGGAAAGACAGGAAAGGAGAAAATGAATAGAAGAAAAAGTATATTTGATCACTGTTTAGCGAAGGAGAGAGTTCTCAAAATAGTCATTCTATTTCCTGATGAAACCCAACTACCTTGTCTAATTCATTGAAGCGCGGATAATTATCGGCAAATGTTATTTAAAAGCAGGGGTGTATATTTATTTATTTATTTATTTATTTATTTATTTAAGTATAAGTAATTCTCCGAACAAGGGCAACCTATTTTAATATCTACTTGTGGTTTGGCTGTGCTACAGTACGCATGATGGTTTTTCGAGGTATATCTGCAAAGACAGGCAGAGGCAAGTGCTGTATACTTCCCGAAGCTAACCATGGCTGCTCTGCCAGGTCAGATCAAACTAACCCCCTTAGCTGGAGGTGGAATGTCCAGCCTTGGTTTTGGTTTGGATGCCGTCGCTGTTATCATACTGGTCGAGGCTACATCCTCCGAATTGAATGGTGGACATTGTGTTTAAATGTTGTATGTGGATGTTTTAAGATGCCCGCCAGGTCGCTCTTGAAAAAGAGATTTTAATCTCAATGAGTCTTTTTACCTGGTTAAATAAAGGTGTATATATCCTCTGTTGTTCTTGAGACACGTATACTTACTTCAAATAATAGTCCAGGGACTGATTAGACTTACTAAGAAATGTATTACTGTATGTAGAGTAACATTTCATAAATTCATGTAAGAAATGAATGCCATTAATGAACTCTAATTCCACAACCTTAATTACACAGCTGTTTTCAGAAACTGAGTCATATACAGGAAAAATATATATGTGCTGTAATATGTAGGCTAGTATTTAACTAGCAATTAATTACCAGTTAAATACCTATAACCAATAACAGTAGGAACACCATACTATATAGTATGTCACTAGGTGTTTTGGTGTTACTTACACTCTCTTAACTATGTCAAAACTTATTACAAAGGCATTGTGTAGAGTTGAAAGCATTACTGGCATAATACTGTGTAAAAACGTCCCATAGTAGGGCAAGGAACCATATACGGTCAGTTTGTTGACCTCGACTTGCATCATAACAATGTTACATTTTGAAAATAGTGACAGCAGTAATAATGTTTTGTAATATCCTCCAATAACACTCTAGGGTTGACATTTTTAATTTCTAAGTATTTCAATGAGTGCCCTCTAAAGGGTTAATATATAAATCATTGAAAACAATTCATCTGTATCTCTGTATATTACTAAGTAGCATCTACATAATTAATGACCTATATTTTAAAGTGTTATAGGCACTTTAATATATGCACAATTTAATTAAAAATGGCAGTCCAAACAGTAGACAAGGATGAGAGTGAAAATCAAATGTCAGCCAACCAGCTGAGTTAAATTTTAATCAAACAGACCTGACCAAACAGAACTGGTAGCTAACTGAACACTTCAGCCAGCATTGGCTATAAATGTAAATAGGCTAAACAAAACTCAACAAACTACAGTCCTTTCACAAGCCTAAATTATGCACACTCATAAACATAAACACTTTCTTTTAAGAGACAGGGAATTTTATGAAAATGACAAAGAGACTCCTAAGGGAAAATGTTTCTAGAATTAATTAATTAACAATATGTTATTATTTGAAACCACTATTGTTGTTATATTGTATTTTCTTTTTTGCAATAACAAAAAAGAAAATGTACTGCAATAAACCTGTGTTGCATACATCAATATGTATATAATCTCGCCAATGGCAGAAGCATTTACCCAAAGCCGTTTGCAATAAGTGCTGCCTGTGTGGACCAATGCATCCACATGGGCAAATTAGTGAACAGAGGCTCATGGTTCTCTAAAAGAACCCAAAGGCCTTGAAGATCAACTGTATCCCATTTTGAAGACAGAGATTTATCGCCTCTTTTCCGCATCGACAGTAATCCTTGAAACGGTTTCCTCTCAGCCAGACTTTGCTCATCCCCTTGACTAGAGAGGAGGGACACCCGTGAGCTATACAGTTTTATGTACAACAAAACTGCCCCCCCTCCCCCCCCCAACACACAGACACACACACACACACACACACACACACACACACTGAATATCTCACACTAAATGCTACTAATCTACCGCCTAGTAGAACTTTAAAGAGAGCATCGAGAAGTACTTAAAGTCCGTTAGCCGTTTGAGGTATTGGAACTGTCGAGGCAGAGAGTAGCGAAAGTAACAATTTCTTGTTGCCTTGCAGCCCTCATTCCATTGCTATGCAAGGAACAGAGGTTTGTTAATCTCACGGCGCATGGAGAATCACTCTCTCGGATATGTTAGGTCTTAGCACTTGTGAATTCCTGCTCTGATCTTGCCTCCTGTTCAAATATTTCAAGGAATAAAGAGGGGATCATAACACATATGCTGCCCTGCTGTGATATTTGCAGGTATTAATGTGGAAAGGGGCCATTGTTCTAATTAAATTCTGTGTCCACGGGATCAAAGTTATTTTATTTTATCTTTTGTACAGAAGACACCATACGGTGCACATCGTTTTGCAAATGCTCAAGAGTGCGGACTGGCATGCAATGCATAACTGTTCCAGATAGGTTTTTATTAATATGACATAACTGACTTTAGCTTTGCTGTGGCAACGCACCATATGCTGCCCATGGATAACTGAGAGGTCATTCAGATCTTCTGCCAATGCTTGTTCATTTTATTGCTCCAACAGATGGTTTGCGGGGATTTGTATCATTAAAATACTCCTCTTTCTAAATCTTTTGTCATTTTTGAAGCTCCATGACTGCTTGGGACTGCATGTCATGTCGCTGCACCTCACGGCTCACAGTAATTGTGTGTGTGGCAGCTGGTTTATTTTTCAGTTATTTTAAAGGAACACCAAAACAATTATGTTATGGGGATGGCTAGATGTAATACTAACATATTACATCAAATTTAATATAGCTCAAGATTAAGGGGGATTACGGGATTTTTGCAGTGTATTGGTAAGGAACTGAAATCACTCAGCATCAAATACTAATTTGGTTTAATTAACAATATGTGCTGAGCACTAATGGGCAAGTTACTCAGAAATAGTAATAAGTTACTATTTACTTATTACTCCTTCAAAAATTTATAATATTATTTGACTTATTACTGGGTATTATAAATAATAAGTTACATTACTAGTTACATTACTATATTACTTTCACAATCACTACCCTGCCTCGCCCCTACGTAAAATGACAACCTGTGTAGCCAGCTCATTTTAGAATTGAAAACTCTTTATTGGAACAATAGTTAACCTCAGGAGTCAACAATCAGCCAAAGTGAAAACATTGCAGCCTTCCCTGAATTTGATAGGAGCCGCAAAATAATAAAGACACGTCTTCATAAAAACGCATGTTAACGCAGAAATGCAGAATTACTTGGATTAGTAATTGTAATATTATTACTGTTTTGGAAATAGCAATAATTTACACTACAAGTTACTGAAAAACAGTAATAATATTACAGTAACTAGTTACTAGTAACTAGTGCCCAACACTGCTGAGCACACGGCATATTATAATTTAAATTTAATACGTAAGCATATTTGCCCATACATCCCTCCACTGTATTCAATGGAGATGATTTTCCAACAGCTATTGGCCGCAGTGCATTGGCACTGATTACAATGCTCATGCAGGGGATTGCCTTTTTCGCCCCCTCCAATGATGGCCCTGTGTGAATGAAGGCGTGTAATCAATCTTTGATCCAATCAGAGGACGGCGTCAGGCTGACACACAGAGAGGTCTCTGTGGGACGCTGATGAGGCCAGAGTTAAAGGGCCCGCGGGAGACCAGAGGTGGTGACAAAGAGGCCTTGTGAACTGCAGTGACCCACTAAAGCAGGTCTATGAGGCGCAGCGCTGATAGATGTCCTTCATGAGGCTAATTCTTCATGCATCTCACAGAGGTGGTGTGATCACAGTTACACATATATAAAAATAAAATAAGATATGTAAATATTTATTTTTACCGTATGAACTTTGAAATAACCTGGCTAAATTGTCATTCACGCGAATGCATGCTAAACTCCAGCTCAAATCAAAACAATATTCCTTCTGCCTCACACGCTGAAAGGCATTGTGAAGCAAAGCGTAGTGCTACGGCTTTGTTGTTGCTCTTTACGGAGCCAGGGCTGTGTATAAATATGCGTATAAGATCATTATTTCAACATGCACAGGAAACTGTAAGATAGCGAAATGCGAGGAAATATTTTGTGATTTAAACTAAATGTGTATTAGCTTACAATGCAGATTGCTGACTTTACCTTTAAGGTAATGTCACGCCGACATACAGTTGTCTTTAATCCCATTATTAATGGTAGTAGTAGAGGCAATGAAATGGGCAACCTTTATAAAGACACTTATTTTAATATATTACTTAATGAATTAGCTGTATTTAACATTTAGCATAAGAATATAACTGACTCATGGTTGGTTTATTGAGTCTTATTTACAAGATAGTAGTATATATACTACTAAAGCAATGAGTTGAAAACTCTTAACTGAAATTATTATTTTATTTTTTAACACAACATAAAAAATAAGTTTGCAAATTGTTTAGATAAATTAATTGTTATTTACAGCTATTTTATATTACTTAGAAACATTCTGTACTGAACAAAATGTGTTTTGTGAACAATCTGCATAATAATAAACAGTTCTTAGTACATTCACTCAGCCAAGTATATTCTCATTTAATAGAAAAGTTATAGTATTGGCCTAAACTGTAACAAAACTACTAGGCTTCAAAATCAAGTCCTTCAAATGAACAGTAGATGGTAGTAGTAAACATTTTAACATGTTTTCTGAGAAAGAACAATACGGTCTTCCACTGTTTCCATGAATGTACAGAACATATTGTCATGCATAGCTCCCTATTCAATCAAAGTGTGTTGTTACAGTATATCTACTGTAAGATACAATGCCACATTGTTATCCATGGATGCATAAGTAAGAACCCAGTTTTCCTCTTATACACATTTAAATAAGTTTGGTTTGACGGCAGCACTAAATCTCCAAAAGGAAGCACTTTTGGAGCTGGTAACATTATTAAAGAGCAAGACAAGTTTCGTTGCTTGTCCTGTTACTCAGAATAACATTCAGAGAAGGAGCCTGTATAATACACCAAGGAAGAGACAGGGCCACTATATCCCCAAGTTAAGCCCGATGCCTCTGTGAAGTCCTAGTCCTTCATCAGGCAGGGTTTATCACCGCGCCGGAGACTGACAGCGTTTGAAGTTATATCCACCTAGAGGTGGGCAGTCCGGTTGAGACAAGATGCCCATCAAAGGGAGTAAAATATTCATATGCACACAACGTGAAACAAGGTGAAAACACAGCATGGGTGAGTTAGCTCTCATTGTAGATGGCCAATGTGGTTTAATAAAGATGTAAGCCGGATATTTTTCCATCAGAAACGGATTTAATCTTTGTCAAAAGATTGCTACAGTACAACCGCACACCGCTCTGATCGCAGGAGACAATGCATGGCCACAGAAACTGCACATGGGGTCTCTGTCTGTGCGAGGATAAAGGGATCGTCAATAAAAATTACAGTTGGCAGATCAATAACTGGGAGCACCGTCTGAAACTTAAGAGCTGCCAGTGGCAATAGGCAACAAACACCAGACCTTCTGCATTATTTATAGTGAAAATGGAACACGCCAAGATCAAAATACTATAAGACATGGAAACCCATGTGATCAATTTACATTGACCTGGGGAATTAATAAACATCCCGTTGTTCTTTGGGGAGAGATTGACAACCTAAATGCCCACTTTGTCAAATCAGATTAGTTTCTGTACTAAAAGATTAGTTAAATGAAGCTTCATCCTCATCACCCAGCCGAGACATCAAAACGCCTTAGTATCAACAAACACCAGTAGGACTGCTGATGTGATGTAAGTGGGTGATCCATGTATTCATAAAGAAGGTCTGAATGCATAATGCAAGTCTTTAAACTGACGCCATTGGGGGTGGGGGGCGCAACAAGGGAATTCTCTCACTTGTAATTTGGAATTGATTTATGCAAAGGCTACTACGGCTGTTGTGTTTTAATTACAACACTGAGATGGCTAATTGCTAAATTGATTCACATGTTTTCCACTGTTTAAAGTAATGCATTCCCACCCTAAGCGTTATCTATATTATTATCAGAAAATAGCATCAGGATCTCTCTCTCTCTCTCTCTCTATCGCTCTCTCTCTCTCTCTCTCTCTCACACACACACACACAGACACACACCCTTACACTCGCACACGCACACAACACAGAGTTTAGACCATGTAACGCTGTAATCCAGCAACTCTTCAAAATGTTGTGAAGTTTCTCAGTAATCTACAGGCGCAGCTGACAGGTTGAGAGTCTTGCTCGCATGTAAGCTCATCTTTAAAGTGGAGTGAAAATACAGTATGTATCAACAACAGGATTTAACTGTGGTCCTGCGCAAACCATCGAAGTGATTCGTTTCTCAGGGCCGTGCGTCACCTGCAATAGCATTACTAGGGACGAGATATTTTAATAAAGAACTCTTTGTGCTTTCCCCCTGCCAACAAGATTTATGTTTCACCCTAGAGGAAATTATTCTTAAAAGAAAAATAAAATTCACATGACAAAACTCCACATCCATCTTTCTTGAGGGCCAAAGTTACCTTCAGAAATGTCATATTTCACGAGGGCATTTTGCCATGGGATTAATCACAGGACCCCTAAATTATTCATTCTTTATCATGAAGAACTGTCCTCAGCTCAATGACATTCCATAATTTTGCCACGAAAGCATTGCAGCACTAACTGTATGCTGGCACAGGTCCATTAACCCAACCTCACTTACAGTAAAATAATTACATTGCCAAATTACAAAAGGTAAAAGTTGGTACATTCATGTATAGTAGACAATGTCAACATCTAACATCTGCTGGGGTTTGCTTTCTAGAGAGATGTGGTGTTCTGTTTAGAAGTTCTGTGAATGTACAGTGCCGTCTCAACGGCAGGCTTCATTCAGAGAGCTCACAGCTCGCACAACCCTCCTTACAGCTTGCCGAGTGATCACTGACTACCTCAAGGACAACAAATCTTGTCATGCTAACTAGCGTTTAGAAGTAACAGCATATGCTTAAGAGAAACATATGCTTGATTTTGTTTGACGGTATTTCAGTTAGATGTTCAGTATATTGCAGTAACTAAGATTATTCTTGAGTTTGAAATGCACTGTACAAGTACAGTAAAGTCTGATTTGGAAACACAATTGTACTTGTCAATTATACCACAAGCCAATCAATACACAATAAACAAAATACTAATCTGATGTATTTGCTGATCCAAGTGTCCTACTACTGTCTTGTGCCACCAAGCAGCCACTGTAAAGACATCTAGGGGGTTTGGCGATGGACGTGTCAGCATGTAGTGGAACCTCTCGCACTGTTAAATCTGTTGGGAAACCAATCCCTTGTTTGTTAGCGGTGCACGCTCCAATTAATCAGCGGCCTCTCAGCGCAGGCTGCATGTTTGGAGTTGAGAAGAACACCATGGAGTCACGCTTACCGTACTTCCAGAGAGGTTAGTGCTTCAATCAACTGTCCTCTCCACAGATAGCATGTTGAGACACACAAACAGAAGAGATTTGGGCCAATGAGCTAAATCAGCATCTCAGCAGTTAAACGCCTTCGCTGCTGAACTTTAAAGAGGCTAATTCTAGCCTCATGGAGTTACTACTTGACTACAGATTAAAAAGATGTTTCAGCAGGCAAAAGCCAAGAAATATCATTAAAAAACATACACATTTGGGTGGTGATATAATAAGGGTACCTCCATGGAAAGACATTTTAGAGATTCATTAATGCAACAAAGAAAAACATAGTTAAAATTTGTATTTAACTTAGCTATCTGTCAATGCAATTTTGTAGAGATAATGTAACATTTCTGATAAAATGGCAGCGGCGTGTCAGAACCACCTGCGAAGCGTAGGAAGACCGTAATGAGATGTCCATCCGAACAAAGGGTTACAAATCTTAGCAGATTTGTTACTCTTGAGAGAAAAGGAGAGAACTTGGCACCTGAATCCCATTGCAGCTAGAAGGGATTGTAGGATTATTGTAAAGGCTCACTTGCCTTTAATCAAAGCACATTAGGCCAGAACATGTTTCTTGTTTGATGTTTCTTTAAGCAGTTGCAGTTTTAATTAATGTACTACACAAACATGCAATACTCTCAATCGTTTTACTAGAGCTTAAGTTTATTTGCAAAAGCAGCTTTCATTTTCTTTTATTCTTTTTATAATTTCTACTCGCATTTCCTCTTGTTATTTTCCATCACAATTTTATATGATGTCAATGGCATATTTGACAGCATAGTCTGTTTCCACATATCACAACGCACTGTGTGTATCAGTGTCTGTAAGTGGGATCACATTCTCTGTGACATACGTGTCTGTTCTGCATACATACACTCTTTCTCCCAGCATCATGCGCCTGTTTGAAGAGCTGCTGTGAGCCCCAGATCATTAGACAGACTTTAATCCCTTCCAACTTGTCTGGAGTTCCCTCTGAGGCTATACACTGTGCTCCATACAAAGCAAACAGGGAGGATAGCAGCCTCCTTTCCTCAAGGTTCTTTGGGGAGCGTGGGAAGACAAAGAGATCACACCGTAGGTGTCATGTACTGTAGTTACAGAGCACAGCAAAATTAAAGGTAAATATGTATAGGAACAACTGAGGCAGGAGGCACAAATATAACTATGATAGGAGTACCTTGTTCAACGATGAATGGGCATGTGTGGATTTAGCGGCAAATTTAGTGCTGCCACCAAGTTTTGCTATTAGATCTGAACATTACTATGAAACTGGGTTTAGGTATAATTCACACACAGAGAACATTTTGCCGTTCAAACAGCCCGGTTAAGAAATCAATCAGGTTGCACTAAAAATGTCACCACAGTTGTGTAGCTGTGTGGGCCTCCCGACCATTAGCACTACGTCACATAAGCAACTCTGTAACCCTGTAAGCTCGACACGAAATTGAGAAGTAGATTTTCATTGGCAGTTAGCATTGTTACTGATAGTATGAATCTGTAATTCCGGTGCGATGCTAGTGGACTAGCCTGCTTTATTGACTAATTTTATTTTTATTTTATTTTTATTTTATTTTTATTATTTATTTCTTTTTTTTTTCTAAGCACTAACAGTAGCCTACACATCTAACAGAACAATACCTGAAAACAGCCGTTTTTGAGTCGTGTTGGTAAGTTTCTAAATAAATTCCTCTGTATAAGTTTAACGTTCGACTGTCATTGAGTTATACGTAGTTGGTTGATGTGCATGTCAATCAAAATACCTCTCCTGTCAAGTAGGCGGATCTTGACCCAGTTAGCCAACGCTGTGTCCAAGACTTTTCATAAGTAAAGGCTGGCTCTGTGAGACGGGCTGCACCGCAGTAAACTGTGTTGGCTGGAGATTAGCAGTAGCTGAAATGCGTCGAAAACACTCGACAGGTTCGGATTTCTTTCCTGGCGTCTCGGTCATTAGCAGGGTAACCCGGGCTGACCCCAGCGCCTCTACAGCCCTGAGATTAGGCTCCTATCTTCAAAGGGGCTTTTATTACCAATGGTCGGGGTTGCACAGGCTCCACTGGACAAAGGGATCACTTTTAATGAGTCTTCACCCCATTTCAGCCCTTCCCTCTCACCTGCTATGGCTCGCGGAAGGCTGTTTCTTCGGTCCACGGGGATACGTCGCCCGGGAAGGGGGAGAAAGGGTGACTCCTCCGAATGATTTGGAAAAACTTTTTTCCCCCCTTTTTTTATACATACTTACATACATACTTACATTATATGAGCTCTCCTGTGCATGTGTAAGAGCAATAGCTTGACTATTATGGCCCACCGTAGGAGACCTTTTGGAGGTTTTGGATATCGCTCATTTTCTACTTGATTTCTAATAATGGCTAGAATATATTTGTCAATGTTCATTTACTATCGAGTCCCTGGTGCTTGAAGTTTCAATTAATTAAAACAGCAACAACAGTCTACAAACAATAATATTTAGATAAACAATGCATTGTTAAAGCTAGTAGCATAATGTACCTGTATAGTATAGTGAAAATAGCAAAAATATAAAGCTGCATTTCATTTTATATGGTGTAAGAACTGAACAAAACCACTAGATCTATTTTCTTCAAGAGGAGTATATTATTGTTAAACAAATTGTTTTTACTCCCTTGGAAGTATCAGTTTCATGAGTCAGTGTGTCCTCAAATGCACCTTTCATGTTTTATTCTTCCTCATATTTATTGCTTAACAACAATTCCTGATTTTACAAAATGCGTGCCTCATTTGAAGAGACAAATACAGTATGTTCCACAAACCAGACTCCGTCCTATTTCCACTCGCACACGAACATCTTAGAAACAGGATGTGTGGCGTCAGCATGCTCTAAACTGTTTTATCCTCTTAGCCGCTCCGCTAATGCTTACACAGGCAGAATGAACTGGACAGTTACAACCCTGGAAATTACAGTAGAAATGCCATTCTTTTAGTGGTTAGAACGTATTTTTACTAACTAAAAATAAATAAGTAAAGCATTATTTTATATACATTGAAATTTAGTTCTGTTATGTTATGTTCTGCTAATGTTTTAAATGCCAATTGTTTGATTAACATACAGTATTTAACATAACAACTCTTAGCGTAACTGACCCAATCTGATGCTACTGTGTAGGCTCCAGTAGGGATGTGCAGAGAGCCCACTATTTTTATTTGTCATTTGTATTTGTTGTGTCACCAAATTATTTGTATTCATATTTGTATTTGTACAAAAGTAAAAAATAGCGTAATGATTCTGGACAATGGGGATAAGGTTTGGGAGTGTCGTGCCAAATGTGTACACCCGCGGACAACTGGTTTCAATATGTGGGAGCTCTTGCAACTCGCCTACGGCTGTATCACACCAGATATACAATAGGCTATGTCTACAGCTGTTCTGGATGTAATAGGCTATATAACGTGCAAATACATATAACTGTGGTAATGGTCTTTGTGGAACTTCAACGTTTCTGGTAACTGAATAAGCGTTTGTGTAGCAAGCTAGGCAAAGTATTGCATGGTATTTTCTAGAAAAATTATACTGAACAACACTTGTTTTAGGCATGAGTATTATCTAGGGCAATGCTATTTTAATGTTTATATGTGCTTCATATGTCTAATATCGTTGCTTTGGAAAGTAAACAGTTTTCGGTGGACTTTTGGCATGACAGGTGACCGCAAATTCGATAGTACAGCAGACCACTATCCAACTACAATGGCGCTAATGCATGCCGTCTGAAAAACGGAGTAGCGTACCATGCTTGGCAAATCTCTCAATCCTTGTCATGTGTAGATCCGATTCGAAACAATAACAAAGTCAGACCTACAACTGCTACACTACTAAAACACAACTTTGCTAGTTTGCACCGTATTTCTCCAGTGTGATATCTGCCTGTGTGTCATGGGCGTAGCAATAGAGCCTACTACCTTTTGTGCATTTTAATTATATTCCGGCTGCACTCAGCGCGGCTCTATTCAATTCAGTTTTATGCGACTACTACTCGTAGGCTATCTTCATGTCACGTCAGCAAAGCAGGCAGAGCAAAAACATCCACGGCCTCTCACTACTGTACACCAGCTATTTGAAACTTGGTTCTCTCTTTTCTTCCCGAACACAAATCATTTTAGAAAAACACACTATTTATGCTTATCCGAATAACGTATTTGTATTTGTCTCCATCCCTAGGCTCCGGCACTCCTTATGCAGGACACTTTGGGCCACGTACTGTCGATTCTTCACAAGAGTTGGTGCACTTTTCCGAGAGAGCTGCAGGCATGAAAGGATGAGCGAAGTGTGATCTCTAAACATCAACGGCGGAGATCAAAGTTAGAGACACGGTTGTTCAAGAAGGGGCGTGCTTTAAGTTCGATGTGACTTTCCTACAAGGCTTTGAGGTGGTGCAAAAACACAGCTTTATGATCCACATAATGTCATCATTAGCCCATTCACTGCTCAGGTTGGAGGACGGCTCTGCCTCTTGTTTCATGTTGGCTAATACGCAGCAATTTACGTCCTTGCTGCTCAACTCGCTTTCAGGGCCCCTGTGAAGTCTTTGATGCTGTCGATCTTCAAAGTGCCCAAGGATACGGATCTTGTTGGCAAATTGGTTTTTGTCCACACAAAGCTGGTGGCTTCTGATTTTCTGCCGAATGGGGCAGGCATGCAGTGATGGATCTGACCTGCCCGTGGAGCACTGGTAGTGTGCTTTTGCAATTCTGCGCTGATGCATTTTTGCTTTATAGCGTATGCAATGCGCTTGTGTTTACATACATTGTAAACCAAACATATCTGCGGATGAGATTACCCTTGGTGGTTCTCACACTTAGGGTTGAGACCCAAGAAAAGGCTGTAGGTTGCTTGCTATTGCAAATGGAACCAGTCCTACAAACTACACCGAAGCTGCTGTCCTCGGTGGATTTGGTGACAGCAACTAATGAACTTAGGGATGTTGTAACATGGTTCTAATTCAAGGCAGGGTTAGTTATTCTCGAAAATGTTTGCTAACTTCGAGCTCAAATCGAAACAATATCCTTCCGCAGCGCAGCCTCACACATTGAAAGGCATTGTGAAGCAAATAGTGCTCCGGCTTTGTTGTTGTTGGTGTTCACCACTTTGTTTATGTTCCTATTTACGGAGCCAGGGCTGCGTTGAAGTACAGTATCGGCTCATTTTCTCAACACGCAACAGAGAACGGTATATGACAGTGAAATGCAAGGAGATATTTGGTTAATTTGACAAAAAGTTTATTAATATAATTAGCTTGCAATAGCTGACTATACCTTTAATGTTTGATTTCATGCGTTTGAAAAAAGGGGTTTGTCGCTTGTGACTGACTCGTACAAGAAAGGAATTCAATTAGTTGTTTGGCTACTTCCACCTAAAGTGACTTACGGTGAGTACCTTTGCAAATATTAAGCGGCCGGTAGGGTTATGCGTCTTCCTTAGGAATGGTTACAGGTAGGCTAACACTGGGTCTCGAACCCACAACCCTTCAGTTGTGAGTCTAATACCTATAGAGTAGAGTCATAGATGTTCATTGTGTGTGTCACATTGTTTTAGGGGTCGAGACTCGAAAAGTTTGAGGAACTGCTGCCAACAGGTAAGACTTTATCAGATTTGAGCTAGCTAATCGCATTTCTGCGTCAGCCTTCCTATGGTCCTGTCAGCTATGCTGTAGACAGCAGATAGCGATCTGAAGCTAATCAGCTGCTTTATCAGTCTGCTTTCCAAGCGCAGCTGCCGACACCTAGGGGGTGTCTTGTCAAATGTCAGTCAAGAGCAGAGCTGAATGAAGGACAAAACAAGCTCGCTATGATGTGCCAAACACCTGTCCTTCCTTGTCTGTCACAGTGGGTGCTTTGCCAATTGAATGAATTTGTCTTCTTATGCTTTACAGACAGCGTTGTTGAATTGTGATTGTAATTCAAAATAAAGTTAGCAAGCCACTGAAAGACTGACTGACATGTTTTCAGGTAGCCAAACATTGTTATTAAAAAGTACTAGAGGAAAGTGGAATCCTAAACAGGTTCTCTATCGGTAATAATTATTTCATCTATGTCACCACACGGTATGTATTATTTCTGTGGCTATTACTAAGGCTTCATTATTTAAGCGAGTAGCTATCAGCAAAGGGGCAAGCAATTTACTTGTCAAAATACATTACGATGACTTGAAATATGACTTGGGGAGGTCGGAGCGTAAGCGCACAGTGAGTGCAGGGGCCGTCAGTTAAATTATGTATGGAAGGACATTTTAAATTGGGACTGGCAAAAAAAAAGAAACGCTCCCCACTTTTCTTTTAGGGATAATATGACCTCTTTCAGCTGGTTCCAGTGCTCTTCACTGCCAAGCTTTTTATTTCCTCTAAGGAAAATTAAATGACTCTTTTGGTAAAATGATGTGCTTTCTTTGACGGGTTCCCACGCACGTACAACTGTCATTAGCGGCGGCCCTGAAGTGCCGTGATTGCCGCTGAAGATTCCGTTGGGGGTCCCGACGAGTTTATACTGCATGCGCGCAAGTCTTTGTTGCTAATCTGGCTCCTCTCGTTACATCATCTTTCCGCTCCTCGGAAGACTTCTTATTTTTCCGCAGAGGCCGCTTTGATCTCCCGCAGACCCAGGTGATCTCCACAACACCTCCCTGGCGAGGTTCTTAGGCTGGATTAAAGAGAAGGCATGAGGGAGGAGGCGGCCTTATTTATGCTCTCGTCTGAGGGGAAGTGTCTGTGAGGTGGGGAAAGGAGGGGGGCTTCCAGCAGTGTTGATTGACAGCTTGCGGGACACTGCCCTCACCACCTTCCGGAATACCTCCTTCACTGCAGATTTGGTCGGCTCAGCGCTATACCGGCTTTGGTGTTCTTCCATCTGTTTCCCAAGTCGTCTGCCTCATCCTTTCTGCCCCCCCCGCCTTCCCTGTAACCCCATCCCCATGAGAGCCACACTTCAGAGGATTAAAAACGTCTCCTAATGCGATTCATGAGATACATCCAGTCTATTCCCCTCCAGATCAGAGAACATTACATTCCCAAAGGAGCAAAGAGTCGAGGGAGCTCTACAGGGACACGAGAGGAGCTGGGAAAAAAGAGAGATTGTTTCATTGTCGTTCAATGGCCCAGACGCCATGGCCTGGTGCTGCCTTTGACTGTTCCACAGTCCCTGGTGGGGTAATATTTGCCTGTCTACATCCTCCTTGGCAGGTACCCACTCGAGGAGAACGAGCAAGAGGATCCTCTGCTACACATAGCTCCCAGCCAGTCTATCACAAACCAAAGAAGCTTTCAAAGGTAAACAAATCACTCTCGGGCGCCGTATCATTCCTCGTTTGGCTCCAAGTAATTGAATATATGGTGGTGGTAAATGGGACTTTTGTCCACAAGAGGCAGGGTACAGCTTGGCATTACCCGTAGATCGTATAAATACGTGGACAAACCCTCCGTGACGTAAGCCCATAGGGTTTCTGAAGAACGGGTTTGAAGCTTGTGTGCTGGCTTTGGCCGTACCTGTCTCCGCCTCTAACTCAGAGATATCCATGATAATGGGTTAAACGTATGGTTTATATAATCTCAATAGATGAGTTATGGGGATAGACTTGCAAGTGGCCAATCAAGGAACTGCAGATTAGTTTTATATTTATTAATTATGTTTTATATTTATGTTTTTTCTTCAGATTTCTGAACACAGTGGCTGACGTTTTTGAAAGTCAAATACATGTAGTGACCAAAATGAGACATATAATACTTTGTTCTTACACACTATGCATTCCATGATATATACATTGCGATTATTATTTTTATTTATTAACCTTGTTCTGAAATACAGAATATGTTGCAATGATATTGACCGTTTTAGACTGTCAGCACTGATTTATAAAGGCAGATTGTTTCACGAAAATGTTGAAACAGTTCGCCAGTCTTAATGTAGGTGGCAGCATCTGCGATCTGTGCAACAAAGACTAAAATGTATTGATTAAGATTATTATTATGTGGTATAAATTTTAGAGTATTTATTAGCAGATTTTAGTCTTTCTCTGTTCAAGAAAAGTTTCTGTTAAATAATTACCTTGTAGATGGCTATGTTATATAATTTGACCACCATTAAAGGGCAATTCAAATTATTACCAGATTGCTGCGGATCAGGCAACATTGTGACTTAAGACGTTAAGAGAGAAGAAAGAAGAAAGCCCAGAATGTTCCGTAAATGTCTTTAGTCAAATAATTGCCATCATTAGAGTAAAACAGTGTAATCCACCATCCAGGTAGATGTTCTGGAAATGAGAGGAAAAGTGACTCTTCCACTTTCAGCATCTACCGATTGTGACAGCACTTTCGCACAATTCCGCACAACGTAATGGTATTGAATATCTTAGCTTGTCAATATCCTCATTGTGTCCACATGCTATTTATAAAAGATGATGAGAGCTCCTTGGGAAAAAAAAACACTACTTCAGGCAGACATTAGGTGTGATACAAAGGCCGAGAGCAATATTATCTGACAGTTATTTTATGGAGTGTGGTTAGTATGTCTTAATGACTGGTCACAATGAAGAAGAACATACCTGGGAAGACTTTCCTTTGACACTTATTATCTAAAGATGGTTTGAAAATCCTCTCGTCTGTGTTTTACTACTTCTACAATACCTTAAGCTGGACATCCTATAAGCTTTGCCTTAACAAGTCAATTTAGCATACGATTGCCTTGAAATGTGCTTTAACTTACTGTAACAAATTTGAATGCCAGTGATTTGAGTTGCATGTTGAAAAATGTGTCCAATCCAATCCACTTTATTTATAGAGCACATTTTAAAACAACTAAGTTCATCACATAAGTACATAGATAACACACATTAAACACATTAAACACCACAACAAATAGGAGAATCGTGACAAAATAAAAACTCAAGCAGATTTAAAAGCCAACGAGTAAAAGTGTGTTTTTAGTTGTGATTTAAAAACGTGTGTCAGCAAGCATGCAGAGATACCTCACTGTCACAACATTATGTGAACACCTGCGGGGAAAAAGACGGACGTGCTCATGAGGAAGGAGGAACGAAGTACGTTGTCGGAATCAGACTGCAACGCTGTTTCAGACAGCAGATATGAAAAACAACAAAGCAAAGCACAAGCATCCCAAAGCCATGCTCACAGCATTTACACCCATAGAAACTGTGGTTTGTATAGTACAATACTGTATATTTACAGCGAGACCGTTTACAGTACAATACTGTATATTTACAGTGGCAACATTTACAGTACAATACATCTGCAATCATACTCGATTAAAGGATGCGGGAATATACATGGTCTCCTGTTCATTCCCTTCCGTCACCCCCCCCCCCACACACACACACACACCACCCCCCCGATCCCAGAATGATGGATCTCTCCATCGGTGAGAAAGATGCCCCTCTTCGTCTTGCGCTGTGTAGCCCTCTGTCCCTCTTTCCCTGAGATATCATAGCTAGTCTGCCTGAGAGGGCCGTGATAACGACAGGCCAGAGACAGCGCTAAATCAGTCAGGGAAAAGAGGGGACAATTCTCTGTGTGTGTGTGTGTGTGTGTGCGCACGTGCCTATGTTTCTGAAGGTGCACTGTATGTGAGGGTGAAGGCACTGCATGTTTGTATTATTGAGTAAAGGGTATTCATGCATGTGTGCGCGTTTGTCTGCCTATATATTACCCAAGGTAGGTATGTGAGGGTAACCTGACACACCAGATATCTGTGTCTGTTAAGACACATCCATCCCGGAAGCCGTCTATTGAAACTGTTTCAAAAGGGCAGGCGCGCTTTCAAAAAAATACTTGGCAGGTGATTGGATGACCCGGGGAATTAGCAGAGCCTGATGTTATCCACACCTGCAGTAAAAAACAAAGTCGGGAAAAGAGTGAAACATATTTTGAAACATATTTTGAGAAAAGCCTTTGCACGATTAACCTCTTTAGGACCTGACATTGTCGTTTTCAAGTTGTCTTCAAGTTGCCTTCGTCACACCCAAACCACGCCCCTAGCTAACGGTACGATGCTGATAGGCCACACACTAGGTTTACCGGACAGAGGCACAACAATTTCCAAGATAGTCTCCAGACTAATTCTCGTGGCGAAGTCAAACTGAAGCTTGCGATAATCAGTATGATCTACAGCGATGCTAGGCTAATGTGAGGGTGTCTTTGTGTATGAATTGTGCACGTACTGTAATGTCTGTTTATTTGAAAAGGGACACTGTACATTCATTCAAAATGCTCATGGATGTAGATGTTAGCTTCAGGCTAGTTTTCATCGGCAGTCCCTCTGGCACATTTACTCAAGCATCCTAAAATAAACCTACAGATAATATACTACATATAGTTTATACAATGAAGTGCACTTCAGTAGTTGACATAATACAATATGGAATACTTTACATTACAAATTTACATTATGGTAAAAACATATACAGCTGATTAAACCACAGAATAAATGTGTGACCATGTGTTGGTCTCTGTGTTCTTTTACAGTGTGTGTGTGGCCATGAGCCTGTGTGTGTGGGTACGTGCGCGCATGAGTGTGTAGTGTATGTGTGTGCACGCGCACGTGTGTGAGGCATGGCTGCCACAGTCGTCGACACACCTCTCAAGTCAACACACTGTATTTCCTCACAAATGTGCCATTTGTTCGCAAAACTATTGCCATTTTGTCGATTGTAAATGTTTCATGTTAACACACAAAATACAGGCTGCAGTTATTGTACAATCGATAACTATGTTGACAATTAATTGTGACAGTTTAATTTTAATATTTTTGTTAATTTATAGAGTAATCTTAACAATGTTATAATAATAAGGCTTTATAACCATTGGAACATAGTGTATAAATAATATAAATTGCCCTTTCTAATCTCACTCTCTCAATCACTTTCTCTTCAAATTGGACCAGGCGTAGATTAATCAGAAAGTCTGTTGTGTTGTGTTTATAAAGTTTAGACCTCGTGCACAAAATGAAACAATTAGCAAGCAGCATCTGTTTAATTTCAGAGGATATTACTGCACAAGCGTAACAGGTGATTAAATTAAATTAGATTATATTCCTATTTTCTTCCCCTGTATTCCTGTCTCGCTGTCTGTCCACCATTGATGGAAAGGCTTCTGTCAGTCAGTCAGTCAGTCAGTCAGTCAGTCAGTCAGTCAGTGGCAGGGTTGGGTAGATTACTTTTTAAATGTAATCTGTTACAGTAACTAGTTACCAGACTAAAATTATAATCAGTAACGTCATTTTTTTATTACCTAAATGTATTAACATAATCTGTTTACTTTCCATTACATTTAGATTACTAAACGTTCTTTGAAATGTTATCCAAATTTATTGCGTTGGTGCACCAAATCTTTTTATTTTTGTGACCGTTAATGTTGCTCATATTAAAGTTTGACTTTAACGTCGTACTTTATTGTCGACGTTAATGAAAGGCTAATAAAAGAACAGACGATTGTTTTATGCATTTTTCTTCTGCAAACTTTCTTTTTAAATGTGAAATGATTCCTAAATGTAATCATCTAATTATTAAAAAATACCTGTATTCTGATTCCACTATTTTAGCTGTAATGGATTACAGTTACTGCTTTTTTGTAATCGATTACCTGTAACTGATTACATAAAATCAGTTACTTCCTAACCCTGGTCAGTGGTATCAGCTATACATTTAACCAATGTATTTAGTAAACAAACGGCTGCTAATCTTAACCCTCGCACTGTCCTAAGGCATTTCAGCAGACTAGCAGCAGAGGGAGCAAACCGCGGAATGTCATATGTCCG
>JAOEGT010048735.1:0-20235 GCA_025447795.1 Speoplatyrhinus poulsoni
TATATATGTATATATATATATGTGTATATATATATAGAGAGAGAGAGAGATCAGCTGCATGGGCCTGCTGTTAGGTTGCACATGAACATCTATTCATTTTCTTCCTGTGACGGCATTCGGAGCAACACAATACAATTGCCTCTCATCCATGTTAATGTCCACTGTTAACAGCTGTGTATTCCACGTCTTCTGGCTGTGTATGTGCTGTATACAAGCTGAATGGTAGACCTGAAGTATTTTACTTTGCTGTAGCTCTTACTGTACTGCATCTTTATTATTTAAGTGATTATATATTAATAGAATAGTTTAGGGCACTTGGGTTATAAAAACCGATTGCAGGAAGTGAGACCTTTGCCTTCAAAATATACAAAATTAGAAATTAGATTACATTTGTAGTTTGAATCTACACAATTCAGACCAAATATAGCTTTATTTGAAGTTCCACATTTTAACCTAAATATTCTTTAAGTACCCAAAAACGTGATAAATGAACGTGCATGCTATCTATGCTGATCATGAACAACGTGCTGGCACACATTGTAATTTAAAAAAGGGAGTTGTCCTCTGAAGTTATCCTGCAGTTTATACTGCCATCTAGTGGCATAGATTCAACAGTGCAGGGGGTGACCTCTATGTAGGTCAAATAAAATGGATAGCTTTGAAGCAACTCCATGAGTGTTATTGTTTTTAAACATTTATAATAACAAATATAAATTTTAATGTATACAAAGTCTTATTTTGGTCCATTGATTAGGGCATACAAATTCTAGTTAGGTATTGGAGAGGATCATTCTTTCATTAGTCAAAGGTCAAAGCAAAAGGCTTAACTTATTTGGTGAGAATTTAACAACATATGTTTTTTTCTGTATAAAAAGTATTTTTTATTATGTTTTTGTTTTGTTTTGCAATTTACTTAAAACATAGTTTTCAGACATGCTTGAATTATATGATTTAAAGTCCATGACAAAATAGCATTGTATTTGTTAACGTGAAAATGGATTGGGATTTTCTCAGGAACGAACGCAATCGGCAGTGGTGTTGTGTGTTATCCTTGGTGTTATTCCTTCTTCCCTATTGGCAATGCTGTATGTTTTCTCCTACCTACTTAGTGGCTGTGGTGTACAGTGACATCTAGTGGTTCATATACTGTATGACATTTGGTTTCATTCTCAATATGTAACGGTTGCATAATAGTAGCTTTTGTAGGCTGACAAAACACACAGCTTGCGTTAACCATATTTTTAGGATAATTTGGGTGTAGAAAAGTATGTGTGTAAATCTGTTAGTTTATCTATGTTATTGTCCAAGTTAAGGTTAATATGATTTTTTCACTGTTGATTGTTGATTCATAATCATGTTCAATACTGTGGCCTTGCATTGCATCAACATACAATCATTTTGATTTTGACATCATGGTAGTTGTAAATGTTTATAAATTGTACAGCACCTGTATAAATATGCCGTCATTCCAAAAATCCTCTGTAAATTGTTTCATTATTTTTTTAATTAATTGAAAGGAAAATTATATAAAATGGTAAAAGGAAATATTCTGGTCATGGCACTCTGTTCATGCACTGATAAATAAAGATTTATTGAATAAACACAAAAGCGGGCTGATGTATTTATTTATCTTTAATTAACAGTAGAATGCATTATGTTGTAGTCAATATGGTTTTGCAAGTGTGTAATTTAAACTACATTTTATAGTCGAGCATGTGCACAAATGTTATTGTAAAATAAATGTTCAATGTCATATCTGGAATAGCCTACCCACAGACTATTATATTCCTAATTTGTAATTAAATTCTCATACCCAAATGGTTAAAAGTTTTTAGATGTATTAATTATTTAAATTAATTTAACATTTGTTGTTTTTAATATCAGACGTGAAGTAAATGCTGAATTCGGGCTATTACAATCTGTCGTCCGTGTTTAATTTCCCATGACGTCAGCCGGTAAGATTGTATGCGTGCTAGGCTGCACGCACTCACAACAACGTACTACAATTCCCATGTAGCATTACAACAGGAATAAACTACATTGTCCACAAGTCCATAGTATACGCATGCGCAAGTATAAAAAGGGATATCAAAAAACTACAACTAAATGGTTAAAAAAACTACAATTTCCCATCGACCTGCGCAGTTAGTATATCGATCCCTTTAAATGTAGCCTACTGTACGTGCAAAGATGGCAGCTGAAGTCGACTTCATACATGCGAAAGTAGAAGAGAATGTAAGGGACTGTTTGGATAGATTAACCAAAGAGAAGAAGAAAAAGAAAAAAAGGGACCTCTCGCCGCCAAGCGATAAACGTGAGCGCTGCGATAAAGACGCAAAGAAAGTCAAGCTCCATCATCATAATCATCATCACCACCACCATCACCACCAACATGCCGAGCAGCGGACGCACCAGACGCAACAACAGCTAAACCCTAAACCTCGCAATTTATGCAGCGAAAAACCTGCCATTCCATTACCATGTCATCCGCAGGACCGCCATCACCACCACCAGCACAGCCACAGCAACGGTGCGAAAAAGAATCTGCAGCCCGCCTTGCCTCTACCTCCTCGGAAGACACCGGAGCAAGTGAAGAAGCATCGAGCGCTGCCCCCCGTGCCACATGCACTCTTTACTTTTACGCCTCTCAAAGTGGCCAAGGCCAAGACGCAGGAGTACAAAGAAAAACATAGGGAGAAAGACCTCAAACTTAAACTCAAAAAGGAAAACACTGAAGCCAACGTGGAACGCGCAGAACCGAATAAAAAGAAAGGTGAGGCGTTGTTGAATATCTTTGGCCTTCTCATTACAGTATGCAGCTGGTGAATGTAAATAATACAATAACTTCTACTGTTATATTTACGTAATTGTTTTGTCTGTGTGTTATGTACTGAATGTATTGTGAATTACAAATGACAGAATAAACAGATGCAAATGCGCACACGCTGTAGCCTACACAATATAACCAAAGCTCCCTCTCCATCCTTGTTTGTTTGACTCATTAAGACCCCAGATTTTGCCTACCTGTGAACATCCTTGAGCAAAATGCCCAACCCCCTACATGCTCATTGTAATAAATGCAATCGTAAATCGCTTTGGATAAAAGCGTCTGCTAAATAACCTAACTAACTTGTAATTGTATGACTGTGTAGAGTCCAGGTCTCGCGATGAGAACGTTAAGGCCCAATCTCTGGAGGAATACCTGCTGCTGAAGAAGAAGAAGAAGAATAAACATCGTGAGGAGGACCATAGCAGCAGGAAGGCCAGGCGCGTGCACAACAAGGAGGTCCAGACGGTGTGTGCAGGCCTGGGGGCAGATCTCACCCTGTCTGTGCTCACCAGCGTGAAAAAGGAAAGCCCCTGCCCTCCAGGAACACAGCTGTCTGACAGCAGCCCCAGCCCCTACCACCACGCTCCTAAACTGGGACAGGGCCCTTTCCTCTCCCACCAAGACCACCACATCCGCAGCGCCTGCCTCCAGACGGGCAGCTGGCACGGCCGCTTCATGCACGAGGAGAGGCAGGCCAATGGTGGAGCTACAGTGCTGCATGCCTACGCTGACGAGTTGGCCTGTCTCAGGCCTGCCGAGGTGGAGAGCTTTGCCAAGGAGTTCCTGGAGCGTGCATTTTCCGAGAAACCCAGAGGCGCTGCCCGCTACGCCCTGACGGTGGTGCATGGCGCCGCCTCCTACCTGCCTGACTTCCTGGACTACTTTGCCTTCAACTTCCCCAACACACCAGTCAAGATGGAGCTGCTGGGCAAGAAGGACATCGAGACTACTACCATAGCCAGCTTTCACTCACAGGTACATGAAGAACCTTCAACAAAACTTTTTAGTTTTACATTTAACTGATTACTTGGCTGAGGTTGAAAATTAGTTGTTGAGGTCAACAAACTGGTCAAATGTATATTTAAAGATGTTTTATGTTCAGTGAACTTGAAAACGTGGAGTTCAGTTGCTATCTGTGGCTGTCTATTGCCGTAGGCAACACTCAGAACACACCCATTTAATTTGTCCAACACAAACAGGTGTAGCTGACATGATGGGATAGTTGCGGAATCAATTGTAACTGGTAGCCAAATGTATTTTGCAATATGACATGAGTATATGCAACATTTAATTCACACTAAATACAGTATTGTCCATACCGGTATCTGTTTTTATTGTAACTCCTTTGACCTGATCATGTGCAGTCAGCCCCTTCAAAGCCTCAGAAGAACAACTCTGCACCTCTCAAGTTTCTCAGTTAAAGGTAGTCAGCTGTTGTATGTTTGTTGTAAGCTAATACACTTACTGTAAAAAATAATCAGTAACTTCTACACTAGACTGGTATCACGCTTCATTGGGATGTGTTCACAGTCGTTTTCTCCTACTTTGCGTAGACCTCTGGTTAATTTAGAAACTATTAGACAGCGCTGAATCAATCGGCGTTGCTACAACTGTTTTGATCGTCTCATCTATCTTTACCACTATTTAGAAACACTCTTGATTTCAACATCATCTCACTAACCCACGCTGATTGGACCGCCAGCAGGGTGGCTATGTGAAACAGGGTTTCCAGACTGTAATCTCAGAGAAAAGAAGTTGAGCTGAGAGCAATAGTCAGGCTACGTCTACACAGCCCTGTCTCTGTAACTAGGAAGATAAACAAAGTGGCACTGCTCACAACCACAATGACGTTAGCTTTGCACTGTGTTTCAACGTGTGGGGCGGAGCGTCTGAGGAGGGAATTTTGATTTGAGGCTGAGCTCGAAGTTAGTAAGCGTTCTCGAGAATTGACTAACCTTGCCTTTAAGTACACAGAATGTTTGCTACATTTAGTGAACTCTTTGAACCCAATGACACATTTGCTGTGTTCTAGAACTTCTTTACGTTTCTCTGCATCTTGTGGGAATGACCACAGTAGTTATTTTGTTAATATCAGCCATGCTGAAACTGAACTGTTGTTTATCCTAGCGACATAATGCTGAACTCCCCCCATGAAGCTAGTCGTCATCGTTACTGAATATAACAAAACATAAAATGCTTATTATGTACTGATTGCACCCTAAATATAATCACTACTTCTGGTGCAGAAATTGTTATTGTTATGTATTTTAATTGATTGGCGGTTTAATTTCACACACCTACATTATTGTGACTACACAATTAGGATGGCTGTAGTAGCCATCGTAATTATGTAGTCACAATGTTACTGTCGATGCTAAAAGAGCAGAACATTTCTATGCACCGTGCATTATCATGTTAAAACATGATAATGCACGTTGCATAAAGTACTATGATACTGCGGTTGTAAACTCAGAGGAGTAGTGTAAAAGATGATAAGCATGATAATCTTTGATGTGGGATCGCACATTATTAATTTAGGCAACTGTCTTTCCTTGAGAGAGACAATTATATGTAATCCTATATCTAAGCAGTGTTTTAGTCGAGGCGTACATACTGCAGATACAGTATGTTTGGCCCTGTGTAGTTGACACAGACAGTCCAAAGTACATTGCACCACTGCCAAGTTCTCCCAGGTCACCCAGTGCTCTGATGGAGTTTCGTTTCCATGATGACAATAAACCCCCCCCTAAATTACTTACTGTTTGTGTGATAAGCCGCCCGGCCACTGTGGTCCATACTCACTGGTATGTGAAAACACTGTGATTTGTTTGTTTACACCACAGAAATGTACTTTGATAACCTATCCAACTGGAGCCTCTGTAGAATACACTGTAATGGATGATTTATTAATAGAAGATTACAGTAAAAGTGTGTCCACTGAGTCCAAAAAAAGCAGAATAAACATGGTGCTTTTAAATCATGTCCCCAGTCCACAGCCATGTTCATGTAGCATCATAATAAAGTTTAGTGCGGCCTGCTAGGGCCCATCACAGTGATCACAGAACTGCTTAGTCTTCGCTGGCATGTTCCTCCATTGAGTTCATCATTTGTAAACAGATGTCTCTGTATAATTTGCAGGCGATCTTCTGCTTCGCAGGCTTGTGCCAGAAACGCTTTTAATTTGGATGGTCTTTGTGCTGCGCCGCCTCCGCAGCATCCACCAGAGAGCAATGCAGCATTATTGTGCGCTGTGCTGTTTGGTAAACCGTCACAGATCAGTTTGACCGAGCTGACTGACGCTGCTTGTGAGGCTAACAACCACTTAGGCCCATGGCTTACTAGAAGCATCGTCATGGTCGACACAGAGAGGTTTCAAGCTCTTTTGAGGCAGAAACAATGCACGTTGAGCGTAGGTTTAGTAGCCCTGCCCGGCATTAAACAGCTTGCTACTTACTGAGCCTTAAGCGTAGCCCGAGGCGCACAGATGGTTTGTTAGGAAGGCGATTGGATGAACTCACGGACGGCGTATCACTACGTCACACCTACACCACGTCTGTAGTGCTGCCAGTACGACGCTGATTGGTCAGAGCCGGTGTGGTCCGGGCTCAAAGGACAACCATTTCAAGCTGTCCAGACAAACTGAAGCTCGTGAGATCAGGGTGGTCGCACGAGGCTGCCTAAAGCAAGCAACAGCTGTGAACCAGTGGTTTTCAAAGGGTCACACTTTGTTTTTGTGGGGCCACTGCCACAGTAACCTCAACATGAAGAATATATGACCTTGCCTTCATCATTCTCATGCTTTAGTAGCTATGTGTGTAACCAATATGATTTAGTTTCAACATGATGTAAAACATGAATACGTCTGTAGGGGCTTTAATGAAATATGCATAGCCATGTTAAAGTGGTTCTATATGACTTACTGCCACTATTACCACGATAAGGGCACCAGCGTCTCACATACAGAAGGAGTGTAATGTAATTCTCTGCACTGAATTAAATTACTAGTATCTATACAATTGTTAGTTGATTGCTGCTTTATTAATGTTTAAAATTATATTAATGTAAAAAATGTATATTACTGTATATTACTGTATATTATTTACCAATATATTGGTAAATAAACTGCTGTTGTTTCTGGGAGCTAGTGGGACACAAAATGGCTACTGCTGTAAACATACTGTTTGTCCTGTCTCAGGTGAGCCGGACATACTGCTGTGGAACGTACCGGGCAGGGCCCATGCGACAGATCAGCCTAGTGGGAGCAGTCGACGAGGAGGTTGGAGACTACTTCCCGGAGTTCCTAGACATGCTGGAGGAGTCGCCTTTACTCAAGGTCAGAGGAGGAGCGCTGCGTACAGCGTCTCTGCTGTGGTCCAGTCAGGAAGGATCCTTACTCAACAGGCGCACACTGACACACATAGCCTACGCTTGTAGCCTACGCTTGTAGCCTCTACGTCAAGCAAAAGCAGCGATGCACTTCTAAATCTGGACGGGAAACGTCTCAGAAGCGTTTCGGTGTCTGCGGAGACGCAGACACAGCCTACATTTACCTATTGTACTAGTCCTTTTATGCTGCTTTACAAGTTGTTGGCGGTGGAACTTTACGTCACCGCCCGTGTACGAAGATGAAAATGATGAACATCTGTTTTGTGTCTGCCGTCATAATGTAAACATAGCATTAGGCCTGTCGAGATAATTACTATATTGACTTAGCGTGCAATATATGGGTATGACTCGATACATTTTCAGAGGTCAATAATATCGCCTCTTGTATTTACATGCGTGTTTACATGCAGGCAGCGCGCCACACACACATATACAGTGTACACACACAGAGCAGACAGCAACAGGTTATTCAAGGTTTTAATAGGTGTTTTTTCTGACAACTGCATAATTCCAGCAAACTACGTTAGGAAGAATAATTGCAAAAATTTTCCTTTTTTTTTTTTCTCTCTTCAGTATGTATTTTTAATACTTAGCCAAGCAATTAAATTGATTTAACCAGTCATAACATACACTTGATGTCATATGACAATAGCGGAACAACATTGTTTGCATGATTCTGTCAATGTCGTTAATCGCAATTATTTGTGGGACAATATATCGGTCAATACAAATAGTTATCGTGACAGGCCAACATAGCATGAAACTGTTTCTACATGTGGCCTAGTAGGTAAGATAGTAAACAGACACAAATACATTAGTCTGTGTGTGCCCTCAGATGACCCTTCCATGGGGCACCCTCTCCAGCCTGAAGCTGGACTGTCGCTCCCAAAGCGACGACGGTCCCATCATGTGGGTACGACCAGGGGAACAAATGGTCCCCACTGCTGACTTGCCAAAGTCTCCCTTCAAACGGCGCAGGTACATTATCAAATGCATCAAGAATTCTATTTATTTTATACACATCAGAGTTGCATACAAATAGATTATTATTATTCAATTTACTTTAAAGTCATCGTCTCAGCCTCTTCCGTTCATTAGCACTGTGGTACATACAGTAGATCCCTGCATGCACTGTCAGGAAGTGAGGTAGTAGATTTTCATTGGCTGTTAGAAGTGTCACTCACAAGTCATAAGTAATTCTGGCATGATGCTAGTACAGTGCTTTATTGCATGTCAATCAAAATAGCTCTCATGTAACGTAGATGGGTTGTGCCCCAGTCATTACGCAAGTGAAAGCTGGCCCTGTGAGACTATTGTAATAACAGCATCCTGTCTCATTTAGGAAGTGTGACTAACATATCGGTTCTCCATGAAGTGAGTCATTTCATTAATGAAGGGTTGCCAATAAAAGCCACACTCCCTCTTGTCCCTGCTAGGTCCATGAATGAGATCAAAAACCTTCACTACCTGCCAAGGGCCAGCGAACCCAGAGAGGTTCTGTTCGAGGACCGCACCCGGGCCCACGCGGACCATGTGGGCCAGAGCTTTGACTGGCAGAGCACCGCTGCTGTGGGGGTGTTGAAAGCTGTGCAGTTCAGAGAATGGTACGGCCTTCAGCATGCTCAGACCAGACATCACCACTGGTGGAACAACATGAGTACTGCTGTTAAAACAAGCTTTAACATGTACTGTAGATGGTTTAGGCTCTCAAGGTATTCTACTAACAGCTAGATAGACCTCCACCACAAAAGTACTATAACCTGCATGTTTGTGTTGTTTACCGTTACAGGTGTAACCGACCTCGGATAACCAAAGATGCCGTGTGTTTCCATGCGGAGGACTTCAACGATGTGGTCCAGAGGCTACAGTTGGACCTGTACGAGCCCCCAGTTTCACAGGTAGGAAGCAGGTGTCCCTGCCTTAAAGATCATTTACATCTATTTGACTGCAGGCAGCCTGTCATGCGGTACCATGACTGAAATGTTGACATTAAATATAGCTAGTTTTGAAAATCTCTCAGCATTTTAGCTAAATGCTGGTTTATGCTCGTCAAGTGTCGTTAAACTCGTATTTCTTGTCAACATAGGGCACATCTGCATATATGTCTCCACAATACGTGCATATTTGTTACTGTGCCTCAAACAAATGCTTGCACTGTAGTTTCAGCAAGGTCGGCACTTATCACTCAGATTACCCCTTGTTAAAACATCATACAACCAGCAGTTTGCAGAGTTGCCAATTCTCACGCACTTTTTTCCATTTGACTTCAGTGCACGTCACGCC
Organism: Speoplatyrhinus poulsoni; assembly: GCA_025447795.1. NCBI lineage: Eukaryota > Metazoa > Chordata > Actinopteri > Percopsiformes > Amblyopsidae > Speoplatyrhinus > Speoplatyrhinus poulsoni. The sequence goes on from JAOEGT010048735.1 coordinate 9,500, forward strand.
ATAAAATACACCTTTTTTGGTCAATCTAATTGACCTCGCGCCATACCGTTCTTGACAACCCTGTAATGTGTTAGTTAGCTTGGCGTTGGTAGCCTAACTGTTGATCCTAGCGACACTGAAGCACACATGTAGTTCTGCGCGTGCATGAAGGCAGACACCCCTAGGAACACCGGCGCAGGACATCCCAGCAGAAGCAGGCTGTGTAACAAGCCCCCCCCCCCCCCCCCCCCCACCCCTACCCCGGCCGCGGGCAGTGCGTCCAGTGGGTGGACGACGCCAAGCTGAACCAGCTGCGCAGGGAGGGCATCCGCTACGCGCGCGTGCAGCTGTGCGACGATGACATCTACTTCATCCCGCGCAACGTCATCCACCAGTTCAAGACGGTGTCGGCCGTGTGCAGCCTGGCCTGGCACATCCGTCTGCAGCAGTACCAGCCAGAGGGCGACCAGCAGCTGGGAGACCTGAGCCCCACCTCGGGCCGTGTGTCCTTGTCCTCGCCGGCCAGGCCCGACTCCACCGTGACCCCGTGCGGCCCGCCGGTGGACGCCCTGCGGGGAGGCGTGGCCGAGACGATGGAACACGCCTTCCAAAGGCCAGCCACGCCTCCCCGAGAGCCCCAGCCAGCCCCGCCGCAGCCCACCAGATCGTCACACATGGCCCCGCCTTACAAGGAGCCGCCGTTGCCCCCGCCACAGTCCGGGTGCGCACGTCCCAGCCTAGAACCTGCCCCTGCTGCCAGAGCCAACCCAGACTGGTGTACACTGCCACTTCATTCATCGTGATTCTCTCTCTCTCTCTCTCTCTCTCCCTCTCTCTGACCCACTATGAGAGGGGTATATTTAATTGAACATTGGACTGAATTAAATAAATCAGGACATTAATTTTACTGTCGCAAATTATACTTAGCAATTTCTATATCTGTAAATGTTTCAATGTTTAGCCCCCCCCCATTTTATTTTAACAAACTGTATAAGGTTTGGTTATTTATTAATAATTTTATATATGGTAGCGCCTGAACTGAAACTTGCTAAACAAGTTATCTATGCTAAATTAAGTTGTTTACTGTGTGCGGTATGTTGTTTTTTTGTTGTGATGAGCTGTCGCTTTTCAATTAATAGCCCATCTGTTTTATGTTCTTTTATGTTAAATATTATTTTTGTTATTACATCTAGGTGTCTGTTATAGTCATAGCATTCATATGTAATGTTTTTCCCCTATTGTAGCAAGCTTCTTGACCCCCTACTACTACAGTACTCCCTATTCATTATAAGAAAGAAAAGGAATTGACTTAATACAGCATCATTTGGATAATAGATACAAATTAAAAACATCTATCCAAAGTGGTCAGGTGTAAAAATACATTATAAAACTAAGCTGTAATGAAGAGTGTCATTGCCTAGTGAGGCCTACAGTAAACATCACAATAGTCTGATTCATCATCCATATCAATATTTCTGTACCACTGAAAATATACTGAAATAATATTTTATAGCCCAGGATGCTACTATACAGTAGATGGTGCTGTCTCCTTGCTGCTGTTTGACTGCACAAATGATGCCAAGCACAGCCAGACTTATTTCATTGTTGCCCTGTTGCTGTACAGTAGGGACACTGTGACTATCACAAAAAAAAACATGCCGAAAAAGAAATTCTTAAAGCACTGTAATTGTTGTAATATTAATTAATTTCTAGTGGCCTTTATCTAAATGCTGCTTTAATATACACAGGTAAAGAACCAGTGTAGGCTAATAATAATAATAATAGTAGGCTCTAAAAGCATGTAAGAGATGAAGGAACTTCAAGTGACGTTGCACTTTGCATTAATTCTATGAAATATTCTATCAAATATAATGTAAATAACTGACAGGCAGGGCAACTTTTTACACTTTTTAACGTCACAAAAGGAGCTAGTTAGATATCTTGTTCACGCATGCTTGCATGTCTTTCATTTGGTAGGCAACCACTAGCATAATTCTGTTATCTTCCACCTTGAAAAGCTCTGTACCATGTTGAAGTTCAGGTTGTACTGTAGGTCACTAGTAATGCTCACTCCCCTACAGTAAGATCTGAGGAACTATTTTCAAATGTTGTGCATGGTCAAACTTTCTCATAGCGTTAGCCTGATCTGACTAGTTTTAAAATGGCATCTCCAAAATTGCATTCCTCACTACGAGAGGTTGTGCTGCAGTAAACGATTGATACGAATTGACAAATGCAATATATATACTGTATATAACCATACTCATAGTTCTGTCTGTCACCCACTATCAGCATGTCCATGCCAGCAATGTTCACTTGTTTTCTCATGCATGGTTTAACAGTAGCCTTTGCAAGTAAAAAAAAACTAAATAATTGAAAGCAATGATGACCTTAGTTCTAAAATAGCTTCTCTAAAATGTACACAAAGTTCGACACATTTACAAAGCAAAAAGAGCTAGCTATAGGGAAGGAGCCATCTAAATTTGACAGTCAACATGAGCCTGAAAGAGGTCATCATAGGAATGGTAAATGTGGAGTGATTTAGAGGTTACTGTAGCTGCACACACACATCTCAACACTCATAATGTCAATGGTAGGATAGATCAATGTAGTATTAGCTACTTGGTATGTTTTGAAGATGCAACTAGTTTCAGCTAAACAAATGACATGTTCATTAATTATAAAGTAGTCTTCTTGGGCTTCATAAGATGATAGTGTAATCATGTCATCTTACCTTTACCCTACCACTGAATGCATCAAGTGCATATCTTATCTTCAAACAATGTGCTTTGTTGATCAATTGTATATTTTGTCAATGCTAAATTGTGGTTACATACTTTTACAAAGGAGCATCATTAGGTTGAGTCTATCTTTAGATATTTTAAGATTTTTTAAAAAACCTTAAGTGATCTCATTGCTATAACAAATACTCTTAACTGCTCTACAACACTTGGAATTATTAACATAAGAAGTAATATTAATTTTTTTTCTCCCTCCAGTCAAAAAAACATTTTTGTAAAATATGAAAATATACTTGCTGACTTAATTTAGAAATACCTTTTTCTTGTTGTGATGCACTATACATTGTCATCTGGGCATGCATTGTGTTGTATAGACAATAATTGTTGTGTATTGAACATTTCCAAAGCAATGTCATTGCATTCTTTAAAGAACCTTATTGTGGGTCTATTCTGTTTTGTGTTATTTAGTCTTGATATTTAGAAGGGGAAATACACAATGGGAATGCATAAACATCCTGTATTTTTTTTAAATAAATAACTTTTATTTAATCTGTTATTGTAATATTCAGCTCAGCTCAAATTGATTGGTATACAGTACTGTCCGTTTTATTGTTTCATGTGATCCAAGCTGTCCTTCACAGACAAAGAAAATAATTAAATAAAACATAGGGTTATAGCCTAGCACTGTGTGGGGATAGTGGTCTTACCATGAAGATAGGATAATGCCTTACCTGAGACCTTGTTATAATTATGTAAACCCACCAGTGTACACCGCAGTAGTCTAAGATTGTTGCCTGTGATTGTACACAGTATGCCCCATTGAGGCATCAGATAGGAACCCCAGCCTTTGCTTACATACAAAACATATTTGTGAGAGCTTGTGACAAGAATACAATAACCCAGTCAAGGCAGATACTGTATACTATAGGTGCTACTCTGCAAAGCTCATTTAATTGTTATCGTTTGGTCCTGAGAAAATTAGAATCAGCTTCCAGTGATTTTCATAACAAATACATTATTAATAACGCATCATTATAACAAGTAGGCTTTTACCAAAGCAACTTACAGTGAGTACAATAACCAGTATTAAGGAGCGGGTAGGGCACATCTTGCTCAAGGATGCTTACAGGCCGGGGCTCAACTCCCAGTCTATCCTGTTCCCTATGAGGTGTTCCATTTGTGCTTTAGGCTGAGCAAGTCCTTTAAGAACCACAGTACACACAGCAGAGGTTCTCCAACCAGAGTCCACATAATGTGCCCAAGGGGTCTGCAACCATTCTTTGTATCTTAGAAAGGCACTGCATTTCCAAACATACCGTACTGTACCCAAAGCATTTCATGCAAAGGCCAAAAACATTTTTAGCAAAAAAGGGGTCTTCAGCGCTTGTGAAACACTTGTTTACTCTATGGACACAGAATAGAGTACCAGTTGAGGGATTATTTCCACTGTGACTCAGAACCACGTGTCTGGGTGACTTCTGGGGCCTTTTGGCTTCCCAAAACGCTTTCCAAATCCTGAAAAACAGACTTGTTTTATTTTAAGCTAATTAATGTAATATCAAAGCACAGACACACACATACAAGAAAAGATCAAATTGAGTTAATGTAAATTGGGTCTATAAACATACCAAACTTGAATATTGAAGACCCACTAGTAGTAGCTGAGCTAGAATGAATCGGTGGAGGGGGAGGGGCTGTTGTTGCTGAAAATATAGTTGTATGCATGTTATTCAAACTAATGATGATGGCATCTAGAAAAAATTTGTTTAGTGGAAATTTGTATTTCTTACGTTTTGTCTTTTGTTTTGTGAAAAACTTCAAGCTCTGGGAAAAGAAACAAATGCATGAATTTTACCAGTTGTTTTTTACTGGTCTGCTGTTTAATGATAATAGTTGTGGTTAGCTGTATTACCTTCGATCTACAAAAGCCCTTTGCACTGTTCTTTTCCGACTTGTCATCTGGGGTTTGATCGTATTCTGAGGGTCTGTGGTTTACCTGCAGCCCAGCTTCTGCTCATAGACACAGAAACAGTTAGCAAACTAAATAATGAAATATGTGTTCTCTTTTCTCTTTGCTCCCTCTGACATGAAGAGAACCAATATTTATTTTTTGTGACTGAAAGAAGGTCTAAATGGCAACGTCCTTTGTAGAAAAAGCCGTACAATTGACTACAGAAGAACTACATTGAAGAGCCTGGCCATTTAATGTAATATGTTGCAGCTTACCACTTCCTCCTTCAGCCATGGCCACAGGAGGTGGAGCAAACTGAACAGCAGTAAAGGGCTCTGTTGAGGAGAAAATACACTTAAACCTCCCCTCTTACAGCAGGCAGATTCATTTACATTAGCCTCGGGCAAGCTAGAATAGGCCTTATATACCGTATTCCTACTGTCAAGGAACACTTTGTATGTTTAAGTTTCTTTAGAATGTTTTAGCACCAGGGTCAAATGTCATTGTCAGTAGTATAGACTGGCTGCTATAGGTGTAATTTGTTTTACTCATAGCATGTGTGTGTGTGAGTAGAAATAGCTAGCCGATGTGAGGGCAAACACTGCTCACCTTCTCTTGAACCTTTAGTCCGAACACTCTGGGGGAAGAATAAAGAACATATGAATGTTGAGTCACTGTCAACTGGAGAGACTGCCTCGTCTCACAGGATGAATCACAGGGGGAACCATCATGGATTTTTTACTCTACTAAATAATTACTCATACGGTACTTAATATTCTTTTAGGCTGTTTACTGTAAAATGGACATATTGCATATAGATTCTACCAGTAATACAGTTTGTTACCCTGCTCCTGCTTATGACGCCATCATTGAATCTTTTAGGTTGAGAGGTCCCGGCCCACTCTGAGGAGAGACCTATCTTTGGGCTGAACAATGTTGTTTCACAGGTCTGCAGGCAGGGGGCAGTGTTCTCGATGGCTGCCAGACAAGAATGACACACTTTAAGTTGCAGGCATTGAGAGTAGAGCAGTGTAAGTTGAGTTTGTGTGTCTGACACTTACCCTCCTCAGTGGCCAGAATGAAGGATTCTGGGGTTCGCTCTGGAATAGGTGGTGTCAACTGGTCAATGGCTTCACAAATACATAGAATTACCGCGTTATAATGCTTCCTTTTGACACTTTCTCACTTCTCTACATTTGTGTTCACTTTAATTTAATTTTAATTTGGAAAGTAACAATTTAAAGGTTTGCTTTTAAATTATGTCACAGCATCATGAAGTTTATGATGTTAATAAGGTCGTACAACATAATATATACAGTATGTGTTTATTGTTTTTTTTATATGGGGAAATAATCACTGTAATGAAATACTGTATGTAATGAAACCATCCATTGTGATCATCTTACCTTGAGGAGAGAGTGGAGGGGTCAGTATGTGTGGCGGGGGAGGAGGAGAGGGGAGATTTGCTCTCGAACTCTCAAATGCAGAAAAGGAATCGTTGGTAGGTGGAGGATCTGCTACTGGGAAGCATATATTGTAACCATCACATATTCATTGTGTGTCACTGGTGTATGAGTTCTGTAAAAAGACATACCTGTGAATGTCATTTGTATTCTTAGGCTCTGAAAGAAACAATACAAGTGTGTTACAGTTAAGTGAACGCATTGAAACATGTCACTTAACTGTTACTTAGTAAAATGCTTCTCTTCAACACAGACAAATACTACATCCACATGCATTATTACAAGACCCATTTGCAACTAGGCCTACTTTAAATGAACCTGATATACCTCACAGCACACCTACAACACACCCATATAGCTATCAATGTGATGCTTATAGGTAAGTTCAGTTGCTCTTGGACAGTCGCAAAGATTCATAAGCATTCCAGATTGATTCTCACGACGAAATTAACCTGAAGCTCGAGAGATCAGGATGGTCTCACGAGAGGCTAACTTTAACTTGGTTCCCAAATGAATTCTGTTGTATGGGTTTGGCCATGTGGTTCTCTGCCAAATGTCACTGCTATCAACAACTGAAGTGCTAAATAACTCAGTAGTTCAATTGAAAAATGTAATCTATTGATACTGAAGCTACGTAGACAAACACTGCTGTTAAATTGTCAACTTTATATGACTTTTTAATGTACTGTATCTAAAAGTCACAAATTGCTGTTATATACTATGCTATTCATCTGGCATTGCTATTTTCTTTGTTGTTTCTTAACATTGACACTGGTTTGTTCCAATCAGAACAGTTGAGAATGTGGTTGTGATTCATGTGGGGCCAGGCCGAGGATAACACTACTGTACATAGCGGCTCCTCCAAAAGGACCACTATCCATACATCTCAAATACAGTGTGATTCATTTTGTAACTGCATTGTTACCTTGCTTCTGGTCCAAGAGCTGGGTTCCTGAACTGTGAGGCTCCTTGAGGTTCCGGCCCATTCGAATGACGTTCCTATTTTGTCCAGGTTGCCTACTGGTGTGAAGTGCCCCACAGGGGCTGACAAAGTAAGAATGGGAAGAATACTTGTGAAGTATTTTAGAAATTATAAATTGATTTCCTAGTTTTACAGTGTTGATAGTGACATACATTTCTGTACAGTAAGTAACTGATTTAACGTCCCTAAGTTAAAATAGGATAAATATATATATATAGGCCGCTTATATATAAATAGGCCCCTTATAATTTGCAATATTGCATTTGTTTTATTGTCAGTAATGTACCAACATATACATACTTTCACTTTTATATAGTATAATTTGCCACTAGTGACTTCTGTTGTCATTCTATTCACATGTACAAACCCTCGTCGATGGCCAGCTCGAATGATTCTGGTGTTCTCTCTGGAAGTGGAGGAATAGGTGAAGGAGGGCTTCCTGTATATATAGAGGAGATGGAAATAAGTCTTGTTTCACTTTTGTCTATACAAAGTCTAAGTCTATACAATGTTACAAAAGCATTCAAACATAGATATGAAAGTCACAACAGTAGCAGTTATCAGAAAATACAGAGAAAAGCGTACCTCTGATGTCCAAGGCAGCAGAGTGGGGTGGACTTATGACCTCCAACCTCTCATGGGGCTCTGAGCAGTATACTGCAATGTATAATCAAGTGAAATGTAGCATTATTAGTTCGTGTGTGGTGATGGCGGAGCCATTACATTGCTGACGTCAGCAAACTGCATAATACAATCAAAAGAGCCAATCGCAAAGAAGGTGTAAGGTGTCACTTGTCCTCTACAGGTGCAACAAAATGGACACATAGAAGAGTCAGGCAGAAGTCAATCAAGCATGATGTGTAATGTACACATTACACATCCACACAGAGGTTGTCGAATTAGAAAAATATGCTGTGTGTGTCCAGTGCCTTAAGAGCGTAACCAGGACTTAATCACCCACCTTCATGATCAGCCAGCACATAGGATTCAGGCGTTCGTATGGGTAAAGGAGGTGGTATATCCTTATCCAGATCAGCTACATCTATCAATGAATAAAGTAAATATTCACTAATAATCATCTCCAAGTCAACATTCAATCATTCAATCTGCTATATCCACACACAGCTTTGTGCTGTGACGGACACACCAGATATATCACCTCTTACCTAGTGTGGGCATGCTAAGCTCTAGACACTGTTCATTCAGTGTTAAACTAGGCACGTGGAAGGCAGAATTAACCGTCCACTGAATTGCGGGAGGCAGGTTCTCCAAAGAGCCACTGGTTGAGTCCGCAGACAGAGGCGAGCTCAGCGGGGACTCAAAGTAAGGGTCCTCCACAGTCAAACAGGGGGCGGTCATGAGCGGGATGAGTGGTTTCAGCAGTGGCATGTCGCACCCATCTGCTGGCGCAAGGATGCTCTGGCTGACGTGCTCTTTGGTGGGGGAGGTCCCGGGGGTCTGCTCAAGACAGCAGGGTTCACACAGGGGGTCTTCGGCGGGAGGCGGAGTCTCGGGAGGGTCTAGGAGATGCTGTGTCTTCTGCTCATCCCGGGCTCTCATGGCACAGAGGATGTTAGTGTGGGGCTGTGATGGGACCTCCACATCCACAAGTACAGGAACGCAGCATGCCAATGGACTGGGGACATCTCCCTGCTCCTTTATGAATGAACACCTGCAATGAACAATGAAGATATAGTATCTGCTTGAATGTATTTACCCTTGTAAATATCAAAGGAACAAATATGTACCTTTGTTGTGACTCTGAATCCTCTTGATGTCCTGACACTGGTCTCGATGGGTAGTCATGGTTCTCAAGGTCACTATCGCTGTCATTTGAGTCAGAAGATTGTTCCAATGCTACCTAGTCATTAGCCACAGAAATATGTGTTGCATGTTACAATGCCTGTGTACAGTATGCATGTAGGCTCTATACTGTACATAATTCATTCTTGTAGGGTTCAATTTGAGTGTGTGGGAATAGAATGTACTGTAATAGCATTTTAATGTAGAGGGCATTTATCTCCACAAAATACTTTTCTAAGGTTCACCCACCTTAGCTTGTTAAGACACGTTTAGCTAAATTATTCATTTCCTGCTTTGGTATTTTATACATGTTGGAAATACTGACTCAACACATTCCTTCAGTCTACATACAGTAATACACCAGGGCTCACCACCGGCGGAGAATACCAGTGATCAGATGGCTGCAATATTTCTGTGCATTGATAAACCAAATACCACCACAAAAGCCCACTACAGCTCTGTTTATTATACAGTATACTCAATTGTTGTGTTTGAATGACATTTTGAGTTACTCACCACATCTCTACTAGCGTGTATTTCCATGGACTGCAAACATCTCTCAAACAGGAACTTTATAGTTCTGTAGACCAGCTCATATTGTTCCTTAGTTTAGACAAAATAAAAACAAAAGCTCTGTCAAGTGACATATCAGCCTAAGGCATCTTGTGCATAACACAAAGAGGGACTGTTGTGAGACACAAAGTGTGAACAATTCACATGGAAAGTGCATTAAATATGTACCTGCTCATTGGAAAGTGATCAAACAGACTAGAGTTATTTACTTGAGATGACAAAGTGGGTTATTTTACAAAAAGTAACATCCACCTTGGTTTGAACCACAGAAGGTCTCTGCATTCGCATGTTTCCAACCAGCTCGTAGATGTTGAAGTCTTCTGTGATCATCTGAAGACAAAGGTACAGCAGAGTTTACATGTACACGTTATATGTAATGAGCTAGGCCAGTTTGCAATGCGGTAGCACCAGGAGTATGTCACCTGTTGTTTCAAAAGGTTCCATGTATAGTCGATGACACACAGGGCCCCTGTTCTTCCACAGCCAGCACTACAATCACACAACCAACATTACAGTAGTTTAACTATTATGTGAACGCTTAGCTTAGTTTAGTTTATTTTATCTTAGCTTTGCTAGCTGAATTATTAGGTCATGTAATGGTTGGAACGCTGATAAAGGCCTAAGCCAAAACTAGGTCACAGGACCACAGCAACAAGAGGAAGCCAACATGTAATTACTGACCGACAAGTTACAATATACACTATTGCTATCGATCTGTAGCTATGCCAACTGCTGATTGTATTATATCTCATTTGTAAACGAGAGTATTTATCTCAATGTGATTCCTGGTAAAATAAAACAAAATAGAAATTATTTTTGTCTATCTGTCGATTTTAGTTGATATCTCATCCAATGTTGAATTTAATTATCCCAACCATAAGCCTAAACTGGTTAGAAGCATTTCAACCATGTTTACATATTGAACAATGTAGGCCTACATTTGCACTGTGTGCACTGTACATATTTACTGTAATTGGTCTAAACTTCAAGAGCTATATATTACAGTTATTCCATGTGGAACAATATGCCATTGAATGTACATGTGCTGGCCTGACGTCCAATCCCTTGCACTGTACTGGTTGGGTCCTCAGCTATGTGAACATGATGCTCCTGCCACATCACTATAAAGTGAGATGTGGGCATATTGTGGCGTGCTGCTCATGATATAGTAATAATAATAATAATAATAAACTTTATTTGTATAGCACCTTTCATACACAATGTGCAACTCAACGTGCTTTACA
>JAOEGT010048745.1:0-20235 GCA_025447795.1 Speoplatyrhinus poulsoni
TCTATCTATCTATCTATCTATCTATCTATCTGTCTGTCTGTCTGTCTGTCTGTCTGTCTATCTATCTATCTATCTATATATCTGTCTGTCTGTCTGTCTGTCTGTCTGTCTGTCTGTCTATCTATCTATCTATCTATATCTACACAAACATCACCAGCATGGCAAAACAACAGATGACATACATTAAAACCTAATTCTAAACTATAAGCTTTCAATAAAGCAAAACAACATTTGAAAAATATTCTGCTGTTTGAAGGCAAGTTGGTAGCAGTATAGTATCTCCTGTTTTGCTTTGTATTCATGTAACATTTCAGACGATCTGAGCTACTTGGTGTGCATTGTCCCCTCTACAGGCGTGCTGGATGCACTTTAAAAGATTAGAAAAACACCAGGCACATATCTAGCTGTCAAACTCTGTTAACTTGTTTCAATTACACAATGCCTCAGTGTGGCCTCAAAGCATTCTTACCCTGGTCCAAACTAAGAAAACATGGTGTCTTTGTAAAATCACTGGCCCCAATTAAAATACTTCATATCAATTCACAGAGTCACAGATACATCCACTTTATTTTCCATGGCAAGGCATTTGAAACGATTCAGAACAGGAACCGTGTGAGGTTAAAATCTTGGATCTTGACGACCACCAAATATTTTTGCAAATATCTTGACTCTAGTGTGGCCAAGCGGGCCGTCTAGGATCCGGACGTTAAAAGCAAGAGTCAGATCAGCCAGATATTACGTCTGGATGGTTGAATGTTGGAGAGAGATCACTGGGAGATCTCACATCTGCAAGTACATCTCTGCTTGTCTGCACTGATGCAGAAACCAGACAGCTTTGGTGTCTCTCCACTGTTGTTCATTCCTCTGTGTCCCACTAAACTGTTTCTTTTCTGCCAGTTTCGCTCTGTCCTGTATATTCAATTTAGCTCTTCAACCATACTGTATGTCACTCTGTGTAAAAGCCTGATAAAAATTATGTTCATATCCCACCACTTGGGGGAGCTTCAAAAGATGACAGTTTACAAACACGCACAAAAGAAGGATCCACACCCATGCATGCACGCTCTCTCTCTCTCTCTCTCTCTCTCTCTCTCTCTCTCTCTCTCTCTCTCTCACACACACACACACACACACATGCACACACACAAACATATTATTGCTTGCAGTTAGACGGTTAACGTATTGTAGCCCATCATCTTTATTTTACAGTAAGGAAAGGTTTTTGTGTATAGCCTATATTTTTCTCTTGTAGCCTATGATCTAGTATATTACTGTACTTTATTTACTATATTTATTTATCTATAAAATCAAGTTCCTAAAGTATGCCTATCTCCTATTGACTTTAAGATAAACTACTGTTGCATTTGTTTTTAAACATCAAGTCTGAGCACTGGCAGTCTTCCTTGTGTCAACTAACACACTGTTTTCTATTTACACAGACGTCTGACAACGTCAACATGTGTTTACTGCTCCCCAAACGAGCCGTTTGACTTACTAAACTACACTGTAAAGACACTGTAGAGGGAGCTACACCAATGGAGATAATTCAGTGGCAGAGAAGATTGTTGATAAGAAAAAGGTGGGACGCCCTGTCTATTGAAATGTTGGTCTATGGAGACATGGGTGGTGTTAAATTGAGTATTTTCATGCTAATTTTACCAGTTTGTAGGCATTAATTAGCAGAGCGCGATAATCTAGCAAAGGGATCACCACTGGCTGTCTGGCTCCCCAGTAGGCCTAGTGGTTGTAGAAAACAACCTCGGGTTTGCCTGATATAGGATATAAAGGGCTTCTGAATTTGAGTTTGTTTTGTTTTAGAATTATACAGATTTCTACCTGCCCTTGTCGCAATATAGGTCCACATAATCTTTTTAAGGTTTCCATGCCGTTATCCTCGGCTGTTATTACTTAAAATGATTCACTTGTATGTATTCTTGGTTATTTTATATGAGGGTTATGCACCCGCGTTGCTAATAAGATTATTTGCGTGTGCGCGCATATAGGGGGAGGGGGAGACTTTAGACTAGGGTAGGTAGAGAGAAGTTGAAGAGCCCCACAGAGATGCTGCTCTCACATATGCGGAGAGCGAGGACGAAAGACGAAGCTGTGGAACTGGATAGGAATCGCTACAAAGAGCAAGTCTTTTCCAAGTTTCCAAGATATTCCAATCTTCCTACCGTCGTATATTCCGAAGAGACACATTTTCGCATTTTCCCGTGCACGTTTTGGCGAGAAGTCCGCACGACAACTTGCAAAAAGCTGCATGTTATCTGCTTCAGGTGCGTTGACAGTGTTGTGTGGACCTGTTGCACGCAGTTCCTACGCGGGACGCCAAACTTTGTTTATAGACTGTCCGGTGGAAATGTAGAGACGGCTCATTTTGGATCGATAGCTGCGTGTTCGCCATGAAGAGGAACGGATCGGCGGTGCGGGGAAAAGACAACATCCCTGAGACGACGAAAGGATGATGCAAAACTTTTCTAAATCAACTTAAATTATCATTTCGTTACTCCACAAAAGATAAAAAAGCATTGCACTCTTTCTGCAAAGTCTAATATGACTTAGTCCGGAGTTTTGCTAGTTTTTGTGACTTGATGGAACTGAGGCTTTATGGATAGGATTGATCCATGCTAAGTGGGTAATAATCGTTGGACTGGGGTGAAAATATCAGGCGTTTGAATCGCTACGATGCGGGCGACTTTAGGCGCTTTCATACAGTCCTGTCTAATATTGCTGGTCAGGACGGATCAATGGAGGCTTAAGGATTCTAGTTGTGAGCTTAATAAGAAGGTACGTTCATGACATTTCGTGTTAGATAGCACAGCCAGTGAAATAGTTCTGATCATGTCATGTGCTTTTATGAAACGAAAACCATCTGCTGGCGGCTGCATGGCTATCCTATAGGCTAAAACGTTATCTTAGCATTTACCTGAAAACAATATTTTACCTATAGACTAGACCCTTTTAATCAATATTTTTAATTTCGTCTGTCTAATTGTTAAGAGCTAATCTAATAACTTTTGAAACTAGTGTGTTTTGTATGCCTTGGCAAACGTTAACTTCACGTGTGTATTGGTACCTGACTCCGCAGTCCTAAGTGGGCTATTATTAAGTCATTATCAGTCTGTTAGCGACCTGTCTAATAAACAGCAGCACTCAATTGCCAGTTTGGTCATTTGGTCATTCAGCCAATATGGTGCCAGACAAATACAATTAATGCCCTTCTGACACGGTTAGTTAATTGCAACTCTTTGGACAACAGGCTGTGTGTTTGTTCCTGTGTAGAGTCAGGCTTTAGTTTGTCTTTCTTATAGATGGTAGACTAATTCAAAAACCTAGTTACATGAAAAAACAACAACTAGACTATAGACTATAGATTTTATACCGACATTTAATGCAGCTGTCCCTCTGTTCCCAGCAAAGCGACTTGAACTCCTTTCTGTGGACCATCAAGCGGGACCCCCCCTCCTACTTCTACGGGACGATCCACGTTCCTTACACCCGCGTGTGGGACTTCATCCCGGAGAACTCCAAGCAGGCCTTCCAGGAGAGCAACATTGTGTATTTTGAGCTGGACCTGACAGACCCATACACTATCTCGGCTCTCACCAGCTGCCAGATGCTCCCGCAGGGTGAAAACCTCCAGGACGTCCTGCCCAGGGACATCTACCGGAGGCTGAAGCGCCACCTGGAGTACGTCAAGTTGATGATGCCCTCGTGGATGACCCCCGACCAGCGGGGCAAAGGTCTGTACGCCGACTACCTCTTCAACGCCATCGCGGGCAACTGGGAGAGGAAGCGTCCCGTTTGGGTGATGCTGATGGTGAACTCTCTGACGGAGGCGGACATTAAGACCCGGGGGGTGCCCGTCCTGGACCTGTACCTGGCCCAGGAGGCTGAGAGGATGCAGAAGAAGACGGGTGCGGTGGAGAAGGTGGAGGAGCAGTGCCATCCGCTGAACGGGCTCAACTTCTCCCAGGTGGGTTTTTTATGTGGTATTTAACGTCTCACTGTTTTGGGTGTTACCTGTAGCCATCTTTACGCTTCTTTTTCTCTCTTCAACAGTTACTGCGGTTGTTCTTTATCTGTCTCTGTGCTGTATGTCTGAACCACTTTGAGCCCTTTTTGAGGGTTTGATGGAAACGCAATTATGTCATAATCCTGATTTCACTGCTGCACTACAGTTTGCTGAAGTAATCCGGTTTGATTGGCATGACCAGAGCTATACCTTCCCAGAGCACGGGCCATGGGAGGTTCATGGGGTGCTGGTTTTGTCTTGGAATTGGTTCACTGTTGTTTCATAATAACCCAGCTTTCGTCAGCTCTGTTCACTCCTTTAAAAAGAAAAATCTAGAACTGATGGATTAATAGTCGATTGGACAGCTCTGATGTAGTTTATCACTGTTCGTATTTGACATCAGCTTTCTGTCTTCATCATTGTGATAGTTTGCAGTTGTATTCTTGCAGCCTAATGCGGGAACATAAAGTGAGCGCCTCTGCCAGAATAGCATTACTTGAAGAAGACAGAAAGTTGAATAAAAATGAGAAACGGTGAGTGCAGAGCTTCATGTGTTGTAACTTTTCACGAGGACAGAGGGCCATTCTCCCGCCCTCACTGTGTTGACGGAGCACTTTTGCCTTCAGGGAGGCGTGGCATTAATAATCAGCTGTGCAAACAGTCAGCCATGTCCTCTGCTATTAAAGAAAAATGGATCTTAATGGCTTAGGTCTGAAATCAGCAGAAAAGAAACCTTGTTCTTCAAGCCAGTGCTCCTAAATCCTCGACCGCCCCAACTCCCCGCAACACTGTCCGTCTGTCGATGTACCACCCTGACCTCTGCAATTACACCAGCGTTTTTTCAAAGGCGGCAGTCGCTATGAAATCATGTTGCGTATTATTGTGGAATTTTGGCTAATGCTAAGGGGATTACATATGACCATTTACTCTAACACCCAGAAGCTTTAAATGATGTTGTTTTAAAGAGGGTCTCATCCACCCCTTTCCCTCCTACCCTTTACCTCAGCATGTTCCCTATTGAAAACCCCCAAATAATGCCCTCAAACGCATGCTAATATGAAAACATTTCTTTCATAATAGTTTGATGACTTTGAGTTTAGCATGACAGAAATATGTGTTATGTTTCAGTCCGTTGGAATGTTCTGATTATAGATGACAGCATCATCGGCAGGATGGATGTCTTCTTTTACAGTGTGCATTCAGTATTTACGGCCCACTTTGTAATAACTGCTTCCCAAAAAAGCATGTAAAGTAATAGCCAACTGTACCTGAAGGTAGACTTGGATGCGTTTCTGTCTCTAGGCGAAGCTTTGTTTTTCTTTTGTAAATGTATCTGTTAGGTTTAGTGGGCCCGCCTGCATAATGAAATCAAACCATATTTACAGCAATGCAGAAATAGGAATTCAGAATGGTGTTGAAATATTCTTGAAGTGGTGTCTGCTTGACTACATGAAAACTCCTTTCCTGTTGGAATCAGCTCTTAGAAGATTAAGCTCTTGCTGGTATTTAGTCTGTTAGCAATTATTTGAGGATTGAATGGTATGGTATGTTAATTGGTAATGTATGTTCTAAAATGTATAGCTAAGTTGGCCCTGGTCACATTCTGCTGTCATTATTTTAGTAGAATGTTGTTTGTTTACTATAACCGCTGTGTGACCTATTCAGCTATTGACAGTAGTAAATGTAAGTTGCGTTAAGCAGACACATTTATCCAAAAGCAATAGCTAAATGCTGTAAATGTTATAAAGGATTCTATCCAGGAAATCATAGCAAAGTGTGTGGTCATTGTATAAATGATGATGAATTACACAGACCAGGCCTCAGTATTGAATATCTGTGTGTTTGTGTGTGTGTGTATGTGTGTGTGAGTGACATAAACATAACATCCACACCACATGAATGTATGCAGAATATCATCCTTGCAGGCTTTTTTTCTCAAAGTGGGTTCCGTAACCCCCATCTCATGGCAGAGGGGGCCATGAGATGATTTTGAGAATGAAATAACATTTTAAACTGATTGGAAATTTATTGTGTGTCTAAATAGTGGCACGCAGGCTCAGTGGAGCTATTAAGGAATATTTCTCACCTTTCTTCTGTCATCTGGTCAAAGTAAAGTTTATATACCGGCTAGGCTGTTTACAAGATGTGATTGAGTCTCGTCCAAGTAAAACTATACACTGCCTCCTACTTAAAGTGCTGCTCTATCCATCTACAACCAGAGAACCATAGCTGAAGTATGCAGTAGCTATATAGTTGAATTGTGTGTCACTATATATGCCTATTAATATGTCCCACACCTCCATTAAATTGCACTAGTTAGTCAGTATGTTCTTTTTCAAATTGCTTATCAGACTAAACTCAACTGAACAAAACAGTGGAATGGACATAAAATATAATAGTCATGTTATTTGAGCAGGCCATGTGAAGGACTTTTTTTTCTCTCAATGGGACATTCCTCAATTCACCGGACCTAACCTGTTAACCAAAGTGCTGGTGTGTTTTTTTTCTTCCCCCTATCACTGGGAGTAATGGTGCATGGAGAGATGATGAATGCTGCTCTTGGTGTAGGTCCATAAAAAAAGAAAAAAGCGGCGGGTGGGGGGTTGAAACCCCTTTTGGTCCATTCATGACTAGAGGGTTTGGACCAAAGAGAGCCGAGATGCACACCGAGATCAGTAGCATTCACATTATGGAAAGAGGGTTGTCTCTATAAAACGAATTGGGAATTTAGGACCATGTCGCAACCTCATAACTCTTATTGTCTTGTCTTTATTTAACACTATCCCAGGGCCTTCACGGTCTATGCTGCCAAATTTAACAAGCTAATGGTTGGCAAAATATCAACCAGTATCTTTAAAGAAAATAAAATGCTGCGAATGCTAAAGCGTTAACGTTTTGAGCTTAGACTTTCTGACAGCAGGCTGGTGTTGGCGTTCTCAGAGGGTGAGTCCTAATGGCCACATAAAACGTGGACACACTTGGCTGAATATACGGCTTGTTATAAACGTTCACCGGTATCGGCGTCAAATCAATGTAAAATCTGGTTAATATTAAACTAGCAGGTGGCATGGCATGGTGGCTACGTGATTAGCATAGCTTTTTCATGGTGATGGAGATCTGGGTCTACTTCCAAGCTCTTCCCAGATTGTCTGTCTGGTTTTTGGTTTACCAATGTCAAATATTTTGTGTTATTGGTCATACACTTTTGAGCAGCTATTTTCAAAATATTTAATTGTAACGGACTGAACCAAAACAAGGCCACAGACTCGATAGCTATGTGGCCTGTACTACTCTGCAAATGAGTGGGAAAGTGTTTGCCATCATACCAACGGCCAAGCTACTGTACATTGGTCAAGTCAGACCTTGTCACAAAGCGTGAGCATAATAAGTCTACTGTACAGATTTTACCCCTTTTATTTAGAAAATTCCCCGCAAAACTGTGTTTAAACATAAATGTTTCCCTCGCCTTGATTTAGAGAGAGAGAGAGCGAGAGACACAGACTGTATGCATGACAGTGTTTCCAATAAATCATTGTAATTTCCACATATGGGCAGCAAATTCAATTAGAGCTCATCTGTCCCAGTGGAAAGAACCATGGCTCTCCAGACCATTGATTTAGCGATCATAGAGACACACACACACACACCCACACTCACACACATACATAGGAAAACAACGAGTCATTATGAAATTCTAGACGCACAGCCACATGTGTACACACTTCAAAATATAGCCTAAATGATGCAGGTGCTCGTGCCTTGTATTGAGATTTATTATGCTCTATAGGAGTTTCTAGGTCAAATTACCTTTATTTTCTGGTAAATAGCTTTACTTGGTTTGATTCTATTTTACGTCAAAATAATTTGATTCAATAAACATTAGCCATCATAATTAGTCACATTTCTAATTTATGAAAACAAACTTTACTGTATGATATTTATGGGTCTTCCCCCCTCAGTCAGATTAGAGTCAAATATTTGAAATGCGATCACCAAATATATTTATCTTGTAGGCTTATGTATAGCTGTGTGACTTTGACCACTTCTAGGTCTGTGTACATGTGTGGGTGTGTGTGTGTGTGTTTTCCCAGACTGAGTGTCTAGCTTGTCTTGTCGGATTTACGTGGGTTTGTGGCGATGTATGTCGCTGTGGTGCCTGGTTTCCCTCCCACTGTTGACCAAACAGTCCTGTATTGGATGTCTGGTGTTCCCCTGGGTTTATTTCTGTCTGTCTGTCTGTCTGTCTGTCTGTCTGTCTGTCTGTCTGCACTCTAGATAGAAGACACGTGAGACAATGACATGCACTCTGGCTGCCTTTCACATCATATCATCTATTATATCAGCAAGGAGAACCTGCTAGTGTGAATCAGAGCTTAACGGGTTCAAATGCTAAAAGCTTTAATTTTGACTTTCTGTCTTTCGCTTTTTTTCCAGCGTGCAAATTACTTTTATATAGGATATTGTTTTAATCGATTTGAATTATTTCATGCACGTCTAAAGCAAAGTTCTCCATTTAGATTTTAGGAATATTGTTTTGCCACAAAACTTTTTACACAAAGGCCCATGTCATCACATATAACTAATAGCAGTTTTATATATAGTAGTAGTAGATTAATGTTACATTTGAAAGGTTTTACTTTCTCACTCTGGAATCAAATGCCTTCTCACTGGAAAAACAGACAAAACAAAACAAAAAAACTTTTACATGTAGTAAGTTTATCCAAAGGAACCCAGATGCATGCTGATGCTACCGATTTTGTGGATAGGGAAATGACATATAGCAGTGTGCGGTGTGTTCTGGAGACCGCTGCAGGCTGGTTGTGTAACACAATGTCCTCACAACGCAGGATTAATAGCTTGTCTCTCTAACGTAACACCTGGCCATGAAAGCATGTGTCGGCAACTAGCCTCATGGGTCGTGTTTGTGTGGAGGGAGATGGTCTGTACCATCTCCCTATGTGTTTGAGACTAGCATGGGTGTGTCTCTGACCCTCAGTGCCCTGGATTCTGCATAGTACACTGTGTCGGTGTGTGTAAACATATAGTTGTACTGTGTGGAGTTTGTTTTATGCAATAAAGGTAGGGCTGGGCGAAATGTACCAAAAGTTATTGATATGTTTGAGCTGAATGGCTATACACAATATACAGTATATCTCAATATTTTGTATTTGGGTTAAGTGTAAGCCAAATACATGTCACAAATGCCTTTATTTCTAAGCCTTTGATCAAATAACAAAGTGCAAATGGTTCCTCTACCTGTTTACTAACACATTTTATCATCATTTAAATTAAAAAATTACATAAATATAAAATAAAAGCAAAATATCTCCAGTACTTCAGTTAACAGTCTGATCTAAAATGTACAGTAGAACACAGATGTTCCTTCCCCGCTGAACAAGAACAGCTTTGCAAATATCAAATCTCTATTAGCCTACATCTGGCAATGCAATTATTGTATTATGCTAACGTAATGCTAACAAAACGACTAAATAGTCTACTTGTCGTGCTCACTCACTCACTATGCTGTAGCCTACCTACCGTGATACAGATGGTTGTTCACTAGCTGTTTAGCTAGAGCACGTGATGACAATACCCCATGTTCACACGCACCATTGTTGTCTGTCCATTTTTAATATAAACTGCACACTACACAGCAGATAGTTAAACCAAAATGGTGCTTACCTTACTGTTTATTTATCCAAAACAACCTACAAAACACCCATAGAGCCATCTGCCTAATTGTCCGTGCTTTTCACTGATCTCAGTTATGCACCCTTTTGTAATAATTGTAGCAATTCAGTTGGTATTTAGGACATTTTTTAACTTTTAAGGCCTACTTTGTTGCTGATGCTGCAGTCATGGCTGCAGTAGTTACCTTGCCTGACTTGCCGCTACTATATTCTATAGCCTACCTTGTCACTGCGCATGACCTCAATGATCACACCTTTCTTTTATTAAATCAGATTTTAAATGGATCAACATCTGATTTACAACTACATGTATAGCATATGGAAATAAAACAATGATGAAAACACAAAGAAAAAAGAAAAAGACAGTGGCTATTTTTTTTAGTTTTTGACAGAAAATGAGGTGCCGTATCAAATCTGAGAGATGTGGGAGCTGCGAGCACGCTCCGGCTTGCTCCGGCACAAATTAAGCAGTTGTGGTAATTCTACACTGTTTGACAGTAGACTACTGATCAACTCATATATTACTATGATAAAAAATTCAGCTAATAATATTTTAGATCCCGCCTACTA
Source organism: Speoplatyrhinus poulsoni (assembly GCA_025447795.1). Classification (NCBI taxonomy): domain Eukaryota; kingdom Metazoa; phylum Chordata; class Actinopteri; order Percopsiformes; family Amblyopsidae; genus Speoplatyrhinus; species Speoplatyrhinus poulsoni. The sequence goes on from JAOEGT010048745.1 coordinate 10,279, forward strand.
CCGCTGATAGATTAGCTGACAGATTATAGTATTTCATAGTGCACAGAACACACACAATCAATAAATATATGGAACAATAAATTATTATATATATTTTGAAATAATAAAATATTGATATAAATAATGAAATGAGGAATTATTTAATAATATATTTAATTATATAATGAAATATGCATATACATAATTAAAAGTGTTACGTTAAATTATTTAACATTTCATTTCATTTTCAATTTCATTATTTTATTAATTAATATAGACACAAATAATATCCCACTATGAAAGAAATATTAAAACAATGTATGAAATTGACTAGGCTACTTAGAATTGACACACAGCCACGCTGTTTGAATGTCTTAGTTTATCACTGTCACCAAGACCTAAAAAAAGGTAACGCCATTTTTTTATGTATATGTATGTTTTTATTAGGAACACAATCACCTTCAACTCAGGAAACCAATACTAAGTAATAAGTAATAAGTAATGTTAAATGCAAGTGCAGATGTAATTCTATATATTTAAATTACTTTTATTCTCAGCTACTCACATCTTCTATTCCAGCATTTTTATTATTTCTAAATTCTTAAATGTATTGTCTCCATGCATTAATTAGCCAAGTGAGAAAAGATAGTCAACACCTACAAATTCACTTAACGGCCAGTAAATCAGTCCTGGGGCTTTCTTGTACCTTAAGGCTAATGAAGGTGGTATAAAAGGGTAATGTAAAGACATTACGACAGCAATTTACATTTGTTAGCTCCCCATTATACCCTGCATTGTTGTGCAAGTTGTGGTTGTTGCAGCGGAACAAACGAAAGACTGCTGTTACTAAGCCAACCAGCAGCAAATTAGCATGTGACGAAAACGTAAAGCATGCTTACCTAATGTTACATGCATCCTTAATAAAATGTTATTTTATCACTACTCAATATTTAAATACATTTCCAAATTACTATAGTGTGAAATATACACATGTCTTATTCTTATTAAAGGCCAAAGCAACAAATTAAGTCATTCACCCAATGTAGTTTAATAACTTGTCAATAAAGAATGAAAGTCCTTTTTAAATTGGAGTTAAATTGAATTAATGCACATTGTTCGTTATGTCTAAAGAAACAGCAAAGCGGCCTAATGGGATATAAAGTAATATTTAAATTAGTTATCTAACTCATTTAAATATTACTGTTTTGATGTATTGTGTAATGGTGACTACAAAAGTGTTGAAAGTATGCTTTATGTCTAAGAAATATTTATTCCATTTCTTTTTGAATGGGGAGGTAAGGCATTCAGTATGCTAACAAACTTGGATATGTTTACCATATTGTTACATACAGTAGGCTACTCAAAACAGCAACACAAGCATGATTTGATGAATACAGGCAAAATATATTTGAAAACAGAACTACGACATTATGTAAAACCAAACTGTTAACAATAAGTATACCCACTGATTAACATTACAATGCTTTTACTAACGACTGTCGGTAGGTGCTTGTGGTGGGTGGGGGCTGGATGGCTTCTACATCAGCTGATCCAAAGCTGCAGCAGTGAATGGCCTACATGTTTAATAATTTACTCTATAAGCCGATTCAACTGACTAGCTTATCATTCTCATGGCACCACTGGTGTAATCTACGTCTAGTTGTTGGATGCAGACCTTTCTGTTAAGGTTATTCTTTTAACCTGCTATTCACACAGCGACAGTTAAAGTACAGTAGCAGAGGATGTAAAGGCATACCATTTCACTGACTATCATGTGAAGACAGTTCAACTGGACTGCAGTAGTGGGGAGGACATTGTGTTTATCCAGCTTTACATTCCACAAATATGAGTCTTTCTGGCTCCAAGCCCTCGTGTGGTGGGGAATCGTCGGCATTTCACAGGTGCCCACCATACAAGGATTTTGCTGTTCTCTTCCAATCTCCAGACATTTTCAGCAGGAATAGAGACCTGCACAGGGAATACATCTGACCGTGTTCCATGTACCTGGCTGCACGCATATACTGTATAATAAATGAATGTGTGCCTGAAGCACGAACGGGAATTTCTTCCACTTGGGTGATGATTTTGAGGCAACAGTGTAAAGCCTGTGTAGCTGTCACTCATCCACGCTGACCTCTCCGGTTAGTTCACAATGCCCTGGAGAGGTCACGATAGGCATCCGTGCGTCTGTTAATGGCTTCTGTGAATTGCCGGCGGTAGAATTTAAATGTAGTTTGTGTAACGTTATACTATGTTGTAAAACCACTTGGATGTGTATTATGTCCAACACTGTTCAATTAACCCCCCAACCTATGTTAGGCTTAATATACCGAAAATACAATAGATATGTGTAGATCTGCTTCTGTTGGCTCAGTATTCAGAGTACTGACATGTTTTAATCATTAAAGGTGGCAAACTCCAGTTATTAAAGGTGTAGGATATGTTAAACCTACAAATAGCAGCAAATAGGGCTGCACAATTCATCGCATTTCAATTGAAAACGCGATATGTCCTTGTGTGATTATGTAACTGCCAAATCAGGGGAAAGCAGCTCTCCATTGACATTGCGTGAAGCTGGCTCATATGTCTATCTATTTTCAACTCTTAATGGCTAGGTTGTTAGGTTCGATAGCCGAGAGCAATAACAACTTAATTCTTGGTTTGTTAGTTGATTGTGAATGTACAGTAGCTTAGCGGCCACAGCAGATTTATGCTGAAGTCAGAATGACAACGAGGCAGATTCACTATGAATTGCCTCGAGAGCGATCACTTTTCTACCCCTGTGTGTTTCTATGCTTGATCAGCTTGCTTGACGTTTGATTAAAACCTTAAGACTTATTCTAATTATTTTGAATATGGATTCAAACGAGCAGGCGAGGCCGAATTTGAGTGACATAAAAATGCAATATGTTCTTATTTGGCGTTATTTTGGGAGCGACATTGACCAGAGAGGTAGGCTTATGTAAATCATGTACGTACTGCCCGGGAGAATCGGTAGATTTCCAGAATGGTCTGTCAACGTTACGCCCAGTGCAAGCTGGCACATACACATAACAAAACATACCGGCAAATATAGCCTACTGTAGTAGCCTGTGATCAATCGGCGGTGTTTTCTTTGAGCTCAGGCGTAATTGAATAGGCCAGCTGTTTTACTGGAGTGATACAAAATCCCAAAGAAGTGTGGTTTGAAAGAAAAACAGACATCAAGTCTCTGGTAAAGCCAAAGACAAGACTAGCATTTTATATTTTTATCAGATATTCAAATGTTCCCAACTTGAGTATACTATATAGCAATCTAAACTAATCGCAATATAAGTTTTTGATCAAAGCGTGCAACGCTAGCAGCAAACAACTATGTTCTATGTAAAGAGATGGGTAAAATGCATCCTGAGCAATCTCCCTCTGTGTGTGTTGTAATCCGAGCTCCGTTCTTTGCATTCAGGTCAGCTGTGTGTGTGTGTGTGTGTGTGTGTGTGTGGCCCACAAATCATTTGTTTTTAGTTTGAAATTCTGGTGCATTTAGTGTGACATCTAGTGGCAGTAAGTTATATAGCGACACTTTAACTGCAATTTACTCTTTTGTGTAGAACTTGAGTTTCCATTCCAAACCTCTATAACAGTTGGCATTCGACTATAGCATATGAAAGAATGGTTTAAAGTGTTAAACGGCGCATCCATAACTAGTCTGTTTGACGCCTTTTAGCATGACGCCTCTGAATGGATAGTGACATGCGGTCTACAGTAAATGCGGTCTGCTTGAAAGCCTGTTGCTTTGCCAGGTCTCACTCGCTGTTTGTTTATAGTATAGATAAGATCTTGGAGGAGCATATTTAATTTGAGCAGTGAGAGCCTCTTAGAAGACAGATATGGGTCTGGACATAACTGAGATGAGATGTGATGGTCTGTTGCTCAGAGCATCTGCAAGGGGAGAAAGTCATACCTCACATTACATAGGCTAGCCTTTGAAGTGCGCATTGTGTATATTGTATTGATATCAACACATTTGGGTGTTTGTCATATTTAGCTTGGTTGCAAGCAGGCTGCTTATCATCCATATGCGTGTTGCACACACTCATAACCTCTCTTTCTCTCTCTGTGCCTGTCTGTCTCTCTCTCTCTCTCTCTCTCTCTCTCTCTCTCTCTCTCTCTCTCTGTCTCTCTCTCTCTCTCTGTCTTTCTCTCTGTCTCCACCACAAGCAGATTGGCTCCTCGGATGGGTTTGGACAACGGTTCGATTTTCCATGACTTTGGCACATTCTTCTGATGCACGGTGTGCGAGCGTGTGGTTTTTGTTTGTGTGCGCGCACATATATTAGTGCGTGTAAGATATGCTACATGGCTACATTTAAAGGAATCTGAAGTCTTCCCATGCATATTAATGCAGTATTGTTGTGTATAGCCTGGTTTGATGAATTTATGTGATTTGCCAGGGTGTATTGAGGTATATGTCTGGGCCAAATGGTTAGAGGCAGTCGCACCAGGAAGCCACACACTGTTGTCTTTAATCATGGCTTGCTGTGTGGCTGACCGTGGCACTTTAAAATGAATGAGAACCATTACTGGCATTTAAAATCTCAAATGCAAATGTTGTTGTGCAACATTGTGCTTCAAACGGTATTTAGATAAAGTGAGGTGAATCCATAGCTTGGCACCTATCCTTCAGTTCCACATTTTGAACCTACTGGTTTAGCTGGATAGATTCAGAACGTTTAGAGTTTATGGGGAGGGTTGTACTAATAGGTGGCAATAAAAGGCATTAGTAGGCAATTGTGTTTGCAGACATGAGAACATCTTGTAGTCTTCAACTATACTCCCGTACTAAATGGATGCTGATTGCATCCACTGTTCTTTATGGCCGGGCATTCTCATCATTCCATCAATTCCATATTGACTAACAACATGAGTAACGTAACATATTGACCGGACCTTGAAAGATCAAGAGGTTCTCAGAAGAATACACTACCCTTAGATGCTGCAAAAATGTTTTATCACAGCGCTATCCAGTCATGAGAATGGTAACTGAACATTACCAAAAAGCCATCTGCATCACTCAAATAAAGTGATATTCAAGTTATTTCAGTCTCTTAAGGAATCTCTGGGAAACCTCCTAATTTCCCACAAGATAGTTTGATGAGGTGGATATGAATGAATGGGGATACAAATTGTATCGCACCGCACAATCTTCATACGGCAAGAAAATATATGATTATCATCATACATCATAACCAATTCTACACTGAGCCTTATAACAAATGCATAAGACTAAGATGAACGTGTGGCCTTTGTAGTGGCAGTGTGATTCTTCTGTGCTTCTGCTCAGGGTCAAATATCAAGACATTATTCATAAAGCACGATGGGGACATTATTTACATGACCTTATAGGAAGCCCATTAGTAACCTCTAAATCCCTGGAGAGATGGAACAAGTCAGACTGTGTATGTGCGCATGTGTGTGTGTGTGTGTGTATGTGCGCATGTGTGTGTGTGTGTGTTGGGTTCTTATTCTCCAATTTTTGTGAGATGCTTGTGGGTGTTCCTTTGCGACATTTGTGTTTAGAGGACCGATGACAATTTGCTGGTTGACTAATGTATGGGCCTTTTGTTAAGTGTTTCTCTAAGTCATAAGTCAAATAATATAGGCAGGTGTCCTGTTTAAGCGCTCATTGTTAAGGACTGGGTTAAGTGTCGAGTGAATCCGATTGACTAACTTTATAGAATGTTCTGTACAGTAACACTACAGTCTGTGTGTGTGTGTGTGTGTGTGTGTGTGTGTGTGTGTGTGTGTGTGTCTTGCGGGGGCCGCGGTGGTGGCGGTTGGCGGGGGTGGTTCAGTGTGGAGTGATGCTGGGCAGAGTGGGACTTTGCGAAGTTGACATTTCAATCACCACAACCCACAATGCCCACACACACACACACACACACACACACACACACACACACACACACACGCGCGCGCACACGCACACACAGATGTGCACGCATGCAAGCATTCTACTCTATAACCATTTGGGTTGAGACTGATTCCGTGTGACAGCCTAAATATTTGTCTGTGTCCAGGCACCAAGGTCCCTCCCCACACCACTGTTTATAGAGGGGGGGGGGTGTAAGTATGTGTTTTTGTGGAGCAACATGAGGAGAGACAGACAAGTCACAGATACAGGTTGTTTGTAGGCTTGGTCTCTCTCTCTCTCTCTCTCTCTCTCTCTCTCTCTCTCTCTCTCTCTCTCTCTCTCTCTCCAAAATCTCTATATATATGAAGTCCAGCTGACTCTGACAGAGCAAAAATAATAAAGTCGTCTTCAAAGGCTCAGCAGTCTGCTATAATCCACCGCGATGACAAAGTGCACACAGACACACACGCACACACACACATTCACATGAATAAGGTCAGAAGGGTCTGACGTTGCCAACAGGCAAACAGTCGTTCAAACCAAGGTACGAGCAGTTACACACACAACACAGTAGACACGAGGTCTAATGTTGCATATAGACACACACTCACGCGGAGAGGGAGGGAGGTCATTAGTGCCCTGAGGAATGCAGGGGTCAGGTCTTAAAGTTGCTGGCTGATAGAGGGATGGATGGGATCAAAGGGGGAGGGAGGGAGCAAGGGAATGTGTAGGATCAAAGCAGAGTGAGTGGCGGGGAGACGGGTGTGAGGCTCTGTTAATGAGATGGAAGGAAGGGGGAGATTGATGGAAGGATAGATGGAGGGCCTGTAGAGGAGGGAAATGGATGGGTGGATGGATTGAGTCAATGGAGAGCAACGTGTCTGAGGAAGAAAGTGATGAGACAGACGTACGTGTGTGTGTGCGTGCGTGTGTGCGCGTGCGTGTTTGTGTGTGTGTTTTGAGCTGCAAAGCTTAAACGGTTGCGTCTCAACCAGAAGGTGAAAGCTCACTTGTGCAGCGGTGAAAGATTTATTTGTGTGTGCACTGTGTTTGTGTGTGTGTGTGCGTGCATGTCTGTTGAAGGATGGGGTGGGATCGGATGTCTGTTTCTAAAAACGGGACTCTTCCTTCAGTTGTACCCTGTGGCAAGCTTAACAGTCAATCTTGACAGCAAGGTAAAAGTCTTAATGCTTAATGCTACCGTAGGTAGGGTTTGAGAGTTGCAGCGAGTGAACTAAAAAATAATGAAAATCAATAGCAATCTTTGCCCTGATTGGTCCGGCTACTATATCTAAACACACACAGCTACAACATGTTTGTGAATGGGCATTGCAATAGCAGACCAATAGGCTCCATAGGGAAAGAGAAGAAGGTCTTTGGGTTATTACATCATTTAATTAATATCACTCAAAATATATATATTATTTTTATTATCATTAGTATTATTTTTTAGCTAGCTCTCGTTGCCACTTTGAAATATTGCCCTACAGCAGCACTAAATGTACACATTAGTTTGAGAAAGCGGGTCATCCCACGGTCAATTTGATACAACTAGATTCAGTTGAGTGCAAACACCAACGTGCAAAAGGAGACGTATTTTTCGGGGAAACGGGTCTCCGAGAAGTGGCTTTGAGTTAATGCTCCCTGTAGGAGCTTGGCTGCGGGTCAGAGTGGATTAGCACACGGTGCACCTGATAGGCCTTGTTTCAGGGCTGACTGAGCTGTCTAACGTTTCACAGATAACATCACTCATAATGCAACACATAAGCTCTCAATATGCCCCAATCCCATCCACCCCTGTCTGTATACCTCCTTCCTATAGTGACGATGTTCACCAGATAACTTTCTCTCTGCATTCTCCCTGCTTTTCTACCTCTCGGTTTTGCTCAGGTTCAATGATAGCATATTATTATCAAGGGTATTGCTCTCTCGTGCGTGCGTGCGTGCGTGCGTGCGTGCGTGCGTGCGTGTGTGTGTGCGTGCACGCGCATGGTTTCACTGATAATATCATCGCATCAGGAAGAAACTGAAGTTCTCATTTGTCCCTGGGAGACATCCAAGACCAAGTCAGTGCTCTCTGAGATACTCTGCTGGTGCTATAAATGTATTCCACGTTTATTTTGATTTAAATCCATCTGCAGCTTCTCGTAATGCTCTTTCATAAGCAAAATGCCAAGGAAGTGCTTTACCTGTGGAAGCACATTGACTCAGTGTTTACAACAAATGAAGTTGTTTGCAGTGTCACGAGGGATTAAGATGTATTTTCCGCTATACGTTTAGAGAGATAAAGATGTGTTGGCGATGCATTGTTGCTGTGGTTTAATACCAGGGTTGGGTAGGTTACTTTTAAAATGTAATCGATTACAGTTACTAGTTACCATATTAAAATTAGTAATTTAAATGGATTACTTAAATTTAGTAACATAATCTGATTACTTTCCATTACTTTTAGATTACTTGACGCATATACATTGTTCTTTGAAATGCCATCCAAAACAATTTATTGCGTTGGCGGAGCCACATCTTTCTATTTTTGTGACTGTATGTTGCAGGGGATCATATTAAAGTCTGACTTTATTTCAGTTATCAATAATTGTTTTATGCATTTTTCTTCTGTAAACTTCTCTTTTATATTTGAAAGTAGTCCTAGAAGTTATCATCTAATTTAAAAAAAAAACAACTGATTCCACTATTTTATCTGGTAACTGTAATGGATTACAGTTGTAACTGTAATGGATTACAGTTACAGTTTTTTCATAATAAGATTAGTAATCAGTTACTTCACAACCCGGTTTAATACTCACGAGTCAACTTTATTTAATATGTTTATGATTAATGTGCAGTTTCTTTGGAATGTATTTTTGTCAAACGTCATAGCGGATTAGCGGTTTGATAAAGGCATTATCTGAAATGGTGTGATTTGAGTGGCTCACATGATGACTTTGGAAATATGTATGTCTTTCTTTTCAAGGGGAACATAAGGTCAGCGTACTGTTAAGTGCCACAACGTTGTCTAAACTGAGGAATATGGTATCTTTTTATACATGATGTGACGTGATCCTTTTAAACCCAAATTTGAGAAACATAGGTGTAGGTCATTTCGAAACTCCAAGGCAAACTGGTGGGGAGTTGTTATTTTCTCGCCAGTTTGCAACTGCCGGGGTGGTCTCTTCTGGACCACGGAAGATCTTGAGCTATTAACAGAAAATTTTGGGGAATTGTGTGGCTCCAAAAACCCAAAAAAACTTTTATGTGCAAATTCCATGTTATCTCCGTGGCAGAGCTGCTCTAAACAAATATGCTTAAGAACCTTTAGAAAGCCCACACCAGAAATGTTTTTTTCATCCACCTCAAAATCTTTAGAGATTCACGGTCTTGCTCAAGAGCAGAAGTCTTCATGCTCCCGAGGCTTGTTATCTCAAATCCTTTGGTCTTGCTCTCTACGCCGGTCCGTAATGTGTTTTTCTAACGCGCTGGTGCCTTGTAGAGTGGTATTGTGTAGCTAGCGTTCATCAGGCTGAAATTCCACCTTGTCTGGCTCTCCCCGAGATGACACTGCTGCCAAGGCAAATGTAATGTCAGCATGTCCTTGCACACTTTTCATGCGGCCTCATGTGTCTTTCTCAGTTCAGATTTTCCTTGTCTCAGATTTCATTATATAATAGATAATCCTTTTTTTTTTTTTTTTTTAACAAATGTAAACACTGCATTTTTCTCCTAAGTCCTCGAGTCAAAACGCATTAACAGTGTGCGTAGCCAGGCTGCGAACACTCCCGGACACCCCATTCTGGAGTGGGATTCTCACTGTGATGATGTTTGCTCGGGAGGTACACACACACACACACACACACACACACTCCATCTCTATAAGTTGCCGCATTTCCATCACAAACGACAATTATTGACTTTCATTGGCTCCACAGGCTTTGATATCAGCTATGGTGTGCATCTGTGTGGGGGTTAGGGGTTGCCTCTGCTGTACAAGGAGCAAAGAGCTGTTGAAAGGGCTGGGGGGTTCTGCACCCAGTGACCCCACATGGCATGAGACGCAGCGGGGGGGGGGGGGGGGATCAAAGGAAAAAGTTTCA
>JAOEGT010048765.1:0-20228 GCA_025447795.1 Speoplatyrhinus poulsoni
TACCTTTTTTTTCCCCCCCCCCCCCCCCCCCCCCCTCCTGTTCTCCTGTCAGTCGTTGTTTGTGTTCCTCTGCTCTTTTGTAATGTCCCGTTCTCCCTCAATCTTCCCCTCATTATTCTCTAGATTATGGCTGAAAGGAAGAGTGCCAAGGCTGCAGCTGGGAGCTCTTCCCAGACAGGCTCCGATGTACCTCTACAAGGTACCCACACACACACACACACACACACACACACACAGATATCATTCCACCTTTTTATGTGAGCTTCATTGAGTTGGTGCTCTGTTTAGTGAATTGGCTTCGTCGGCTGTTTATAACCCTCCTAACTCACATTTTTACCATTTATCCTCCCGTGTGAGGCTATAAATGAAAACTAGACCTTATCAACTCTGGAGCGACTACGAACATTCGTTAATAACAGCAAGATAGCGCCGGCGTTTGGCTCTACTGGTATGTGCAGATAATGCAGACTGCAGAACAACTCTCGCGGCACAATAAACCTTCTCCTCTCTCCGCTAATGCTATTTGCCTTTTTTCCATTTGGCCAAGTCCCATCACATCCCTCCCTGTAATTGTAACGAGAAAGAAGAAAAGTGAGAGCACAATATATCTTCTCGTTTAACTTCAGCTGCCTCCCGTATGTGTTGACTGTGTTGGGGGAAAAGGGTTGTGGCCTCAGAATACAAAATAACTGCGCGACCTGCACTCATAACAACATTGTTAAAGCCAAATTAGTGGTACTTTGAGGCTCAATATCAGAACATGTAGGCCTAATCTGTCACTTTACCAGAGATACCTGTAGCACCTCGTTTAACATATTAATATAATAGTATATGAGTGCTTGCCTGTGTCAAAAGACAATTCATTAATAAAATTTTTCATTTAGGTTTTGTTTTTGTGTGTGCCTTAATATTTTGATTGATCATAGCAGGGGGGGGGGTTTACTGTAACATATTACAAAATACCTGCATGTATGAGATTAACTATTGTAATGTAAAAACAATATGTTGCACTATACAAACTAATGTCTTTTACATCAATTAAAATATTTTTCACTCAGTAATTGGATCTTTTCTAATTCAGAGCCAGGTTTGCCCACATATTGACGGAATATCAGTCTTTTTTTCATGACATACTTAAATCAACAGCCCCATAAAATATAAAAACATTCACCAGGCTGTTTATTTCCTCTACTTTGAGCAAATTATCACGTGTATATTGTTATTTAGACGGTAACATTGATTTCAGGAGGCCTCCACTTGTTGCGAGCATGTGCGTGTGCACGTGCACTTATCTTTTCACATCATCCTGTATTTACTCATTTATCTGAGTTTTTGTTTGTTGATTTGTTTGCACAGTGTGGTCATCAATATTACTATGTGCATATACAGTATGTTTTAATTGGCGTGCGTGTGCGTGCGTGTTCTGCAGAGTTTCCCATGCCAAAGACAGAGTTGGTGCAAAAGTTCCATGTGTTGTACCTGGGAATGACGTCTGTGTCTCGCCCCATAGGTGCAACAAACACCACACACCTACAGTACAATTGTCATACATTACTGGGCGCTGAGTCTACAGTACGCCGGTATTTACACAAGCGATTGGCTGTTTTCCCTGACCTGTCCCCAGGCATGGACATCATCAATGGGGCCATAGACAGCCTGTTGTCCTCCACAGGCAAAGAGGACGGGACTCCTGTCATACTGAGTGTTGCTGATGCTACCGTCGCCGTCATCAAGGAAAAGGCAAGGGACTGTTAGAGCAACATAGCAAGGCATAAAGTGTATAAATACAGTATATACATTACCATGAAAGGTCAAATACCCTCCCTTCTTAAGGCCAAAGCCCATTGGCAGTGTCGTATGTCAGCCCGTCAAGGAATGCAATGTTCGAAACGTATGGACAAATTGACGGAGGAGCTGAAATATCTGCAGACATTCAAAGCATCTTTATGGCTTGACGCCCAAGAAGAGAAGTAGATCCGTGTATTATCGTGATTGCACATGGTCTAACACATAGATGATAATATTGCTTAGGGGCACACTTGAAATATCAGTAACGTTTCTGTGTTTTCAGAAACCTTTTAAAAATGTGTTTAGTAAATCTCCAGAAAAATAAAAATCATCCCCACCCCTTAGGAGGTGCCAACACAGGCTTTGAAAACCACTGCTGTATGATAAGAGAATGAAGAGAACATATAGATGTTACATGTTCATGAACATGTTAGCTTGCTGTTTGTTTGTTAACCAACAAGGGTTTATTCCTCGCTCTTCTTCTACAGGAAGAGGAGGTTCTGGTGGAGTGCCGGGTGCGTTTCCTGTCCTTCATGGGTGTTGGCCGTGACGTGCACTCCTTCGCCTTCATCATGGACTCGGGGAACCAGCACTTCCAGTGCCACGTGTTCTGGTGCGAGCCCAACGCCGGCAGCGTGTCCGAGGCCGTGCAGGCAGCATGCGTGGTGAGCTTCCTCCACTCGCATCTGTGTATTCGCAGTTAACGTTTTATAATAATCACAGCTTTTCCTGGGCTGTTGACGTGTTGTCGTTGTTTCATCGTGTGCCCACAAGGGGGCTTTGCATTCTAAGTGCTGCATCAATACATAAGCAAATGACTGAAGAAGTAGATCTAACAAACAATAATATTTTGGCTCAGTCGAAGGCAAACCAGAACTCTCCTGCTTCTCAGCTGCGGTACCAGAAGTGTCTGGTGGCCCGCCCCCCCTCTCAGCGGGCCAGCTCCTCCTCCTCCTCCTCCTCCTCCTCACCCTCCCCAGACTCCGTGACCCGTCGCGTGACCACCAGTGTGAAGAGGGGCGTCCAGTCCCTCATAGACACTCTGAAAACCAAGAAACAACCGCCTGAACTTCCCCAGCAATGACACACCCCGCTGCCCCACCCCCCATCCTCCACCCCACACACCCAACCACCGCCGCCACTCAACACTATTGCCACGACGACGACACTTGACCAATGCCAGCCATGGTAACCAATGGTGTGCATATCCTGTATGTTATGTTAGCTAATGCCACTGCAGACAAGAGGAAGGCAGGTGATCCTCGTGGGTTTCTGGTGAGGAGAGATCGGAAAGTGAACATATCTGTTTTAAGATGGTGGTCGGGGAAGCTGCTGCCATCTTGCGTTTGACGTTAGAGCACGGTGGCGTCAACCTGCTGAATACATCAGCCCCTGTTCGGGGTTCGAAGTAAAAACCAGGGAATCAGATTAGGCAATCCACTTGATTTAATATGGATTCTGAACTAGAGCTAAACTATAAAGTGATCAAATGTTTATCTACACATAAGTATATGCTTAAACCATTCTGTGGTTTGCTCAAGTGATTCCTTCTATATCCCTTTTTTTAAACTTTATATTAGAGCTACTGGACTGAAGTAACCTAGAGCGTTTGTTTTGTAGCAAAAGAAGGCTCCGGCCAGCCAAAACTTTCCAGCTGCTCACCAAACGTTAATAATATGTTTGGTGAACGTTGATAATGAACCTTTGACAGATTGTAAAAGGATTAAAAAAGGAATGCATCCATGAAAAACGTGTAACAATGATTGTAAAAATGACATGTATGTAAATGATTGTTAACTTGGTAGAGGGGGTAGAGTAGACACTGCTTGGGCGTAAAGGAGATGTGAGATATTGGAATTGGTATTGCATGTTATCTAGGGAGATATTTCACTGGTTGAGTTTGTACGGGTATTGGTTAGGAGGAGTGTGTGAACCCACCTGATTAGATGCTCTCAGCACAAAGTCCCACTCCATCAAGTCATGGCTGGATTTACACAGGCACAACAAATTAGATATTCATAAAAGGCCTAATCCCTGAATTTAATAAAAAAAAAAGGGATATTCCAAACTGATAAATAAACCGTTGTCGTTTAGTTTGACTGTCAGATCACCTAATGACCATACAGGAAGTAAGTTTAAGGAAATTTGAAAAATTTTGTTTTACCCCAATTAAAGAATGTATGTGAATATTTTCAAAATGTATGGCATCAGCATATCAGAGCTGTGGCTCAATAAAATGTGCTATTTTTGTTCTGTGTACACAAAATAGACAATATGAAATCTGTTCCAGAAGGGTAAAAATTGTTCTGTCCATTTGGAAAATACAGTATAGCCAGTCCATTCACACACACAAACGTACACTGCTGTGGCCATTTGGCCCCCCACCATCACTTCACATGAACTCTGTGTGAACGCAATCCAATTCTGAAAACTGAAACACACACACACACACGGGGAGATGCTGTAAATGTTTGTCACTCATCTCTACACAATGTAAATGTAATCTGTTGTGACAATAAATGACTTACCAGAAGGAAAAAGCATAACGTTTTATTTGTTTGTGGCGATGTCCACTGTGGCGATTGACATTCATGAAACCGCATTGAAATGACACATAGTAAAGACATACTGTATATTCAGCTGGTACAAAGACAATGGCAGGCTAGTTTAAACGTTATGGCATTGTAGAACAACAGTATAATGACAGCTTTTTGGCTGCGAAAGCATTTCTGAAGGTGAAGTCTGCAACACATTAATATTAATGTTAGTTGTCATTTATTTAGCAGTGACAACATTTTTGAAAAATGTTCTATAGCGGTCAGAATTATAATTTTTTTACATAAAATTACTCAGTACGTTTAAGGAAACTTGTATGCCTTTTACATACATTGTTACTTTTTTAAGCCTAGCACCAAGCTGGTGTTACAGCAAGGGTCTGGGTTGAATCACAAACTTATTTACGCTCATGTTGAACAGCACTGGCACAGGCAGGTACTTGGAATAAGGGACGGTGGGTTTGGCCCCTCCTCTTCCTCTGTGGCCCGGCGGCCGGAAGTCGGGGAACTGCACAGGCGGCAGGGTGAGCGTCACGGGCCTCAGAACCGCAAAACGGACCTTTGGCGGGAGCAGGCTAAGGCAGGCCACGGGGGAGGCCACGGGGGAGGTGATGGGGCAGGTGGGTGGATGAGGGGTGGAGCTGGTGGAGGGATGGCTGATTGGAAGGTGTCCATTGATATGGGCACAGGTGGTGCCGGGCGGCTGGGTGGTGCTCTTGCCAGGCGTGGTGTCAGATAGCTTGGGGAAGGCGGACGCATTAGAGAGCAGGCTCTTTGAGTGCTGCCAGTAAGGAGCTTTGGCCTTTCCTGCAGGTTAGGGACAGAGGGTCAGTGTGGAATAAAGTATTGCAATGAAAGTCATGATGACTGACAGGCATCCTGATTTTGTAACAGCCGCCATTATTTCCGCTCTGCAAATAACTCTGGAAACTACGCTTCAATTTCTCAATCAAATCAGCAGCATGGGGGCTGGACTAGCTTCTACCAATCAGAACCACAACGCAATTGACGGTGACTTTCAAACAAGCAGACGATTCGACCACCTTCAATCAATCAGAACAAGACCCGTGCATGCCCAAATACAGGCACCCAAATGCTCTTGGCACATAAAATCATATGGTGGTGACGGTTCTCTGCTCAGGTCTCAGTACTGAACTGCGAGAGTTCCCAGACTGATGTGTAAAGTTAAGCAGTTATAGACATTTCTGTAGGTGCACAGGTTCACGTCTAACTAGATCATTAGCAAACATCTGCTTACTGTATTCAGGTGTCTCGCCACTTTCTGCCACGCCCGTAACGGTTACTCCACGTTGATGAAGTCTCGGCCCAGAGCCTTTGCCGCTGGTCTCACTGCTCCATGACTGATTGGCTCTGGAATGGCTGCTAATGGCAACAGTGGGGCGGGACTGAGAGGGGAGACGCTTGGGGAGTTTTCCTCGAAGACGGGCCCCGCCGCGCTGCTCTGTCTTAAATGGCTTCCTGACACCGATTTTGTCCAGCAGTCCTTTGGCATTCGCCTTTGCAAGCACTTCCTGCGGCGTCTCCACCACCACCGGCTCAGACTTTCCGGAAAACAGAACAAAAAATGTTTATATATATAGATTATATTCAAGGAAAGATGTTTAACAGTCTGTTAATAGAGAGCCGATGCTTGGTGTCACTTGGAGTACGCAAATAGCATTTTTCCCCTCTTGGTGTCTAGCGTCAAATGTATCTTGTTTAGGATGACCACTTTAATCACCAAGGCCAGCTCTGTGAATAACTTTGATAAAATACAGATTTGGACGTGCACCACATTTTTCAAATGGCCGGAACTGTGAACTACATTACTTGTGGAATGCAATTCACCTGGGCACAGTCTGGTTTTTATCTTCCGACATTTAGCTTCGCATTAGCAGTATGTTTACTGTGACTAATCTAAAGGTTGTGTATTATTCATTATCAAGCTGTCTCTACGGAGTGTACCGTACAGTATGTACATCATTAGGCACCCTACAGTACGTGCTAATGTAGAATTTGTTGAAACCCGTATCATAGCAGATAGCTAGCTAACTAGCTAACACTGTAGTAATACACTGATGCACTATTGTAGGCTGAATTCTGAAGAATTATAAAATACACAACATGATGGCATATGAAATTCAATGAAAAACCAATTGATAATAGATAATAAAGATAATGGTATGGATGAGATTGTTTGTTCAGTTAAAACGAGGGTGGAATGGTGGAATGGAGGGGAGGTAGACAGAAGGTTAGAGGAGATGGGGGATGTGGGGCGTAGAAAAGAGTCACAATGTCCTTTCCTGGGGTCATCTGCTGTCTCAGCACAAGCCTACACAGCAGCCTTCTGGTCTGCTCAACGCCTGAATTATTAACACACACACACACACACACACACACACGCATGCACGCACATTGTACACACACACACACACAAACACCCACATACAGTACACACACACACACACGCACAGCTGTTGGGCACACAGAGTTTATGGGCCTGTTTGTGCCGATTTATGCATTTATACAGTAGCTACAAACTGTACTCGGCTGGTACTTTGTGTACGCGATACGTGCACACAAAAGCACACGTGCATGAGCATCAGGGACTGTGAGTCTCTCCTCGTTGCCATGATGCACATTGATGCTAACTCAAACAGACAGGGGGCGCTGAATTATTCAACAAGCCTCTCCCTGTGCTTCGGTCTCACCCTCCTCCTCACCCTTTTAAATCTCACTTCCTCACCCTCTCCTCTAACAGACTACACCAGCCTCCTAAATATCTTTCCGCACTCTGCTAGCTTGTCTAATGCCAGCTAGCTGAACCGCACCTAGGTTAAAGGCACAGTCAGCTATTGCAAGCTAAATGTAAGCTAATACACTTTTTGTCAAATTCATCAAATATCTCCTTGCATTTCGCTATCTTACCGTTCTCTGTGTATGTTGAAAAAATAATCTGAAACTTCTACACAGCCCTGGCTCCGTAAATAGTAACATCAGCAAAGTGGCGAACACCGCTCGTATCAACAAAGCCGTAGCACAATGCTTTGCTTCACAATGCATTGCTTCACAATGCATTGCTTCACAATGCTTTGCTTCACAATGCATTTCGATATGAGTCATGCCGATATTTTGATTTGTCCTCGAAGTTAGCAAGAATGACTAACCCTGCCTTCGACTGGGACCACACACAAGCACACTCATCAAACCAACACTTCGAAAGGAGAAAAGAAAAGTGACATTTCTTGCATATAGCCAGCCATTAAAGTCTCTCCCTCATGCATTTATAGGGTTAAAGCAAGTAATTCTGGAGAAAGCTTGATAATATTTGATCTCAATAAAAAAAAAAAAAACACCTCTCCCTCAAATACCATAGGGTGCTCCCTCAGAAGCTCCGCCCCCCACGATTGAAACGCAGATTACGGCTAGGATTGTTGTGTAGTCTATTTACAGAGCCAGGGCTATGTAGAAGTACCAGATGACTTTTTCAGAATGAACACAGAACGGTAAAGCCCGGGACGCTGCAAGCAATCCGCTCGTCGCCCATCACTTTGTATCTGAAAATTGGTCGCCTGTTTACATTCCAGGCTTTGGTTGCCTAGGAGTCCCTCTCATATAGTTCCCATTCAAAATGATTCAGTCAATCTGTCAGTCAACGATATTCTTGGCTCCCACTGGTAGTCGCCTTAATCGCGTCTCCTGAAGATGAGATTAGACCGTTATTTCACTTGTCGTTGCTTCAAATCTCTGAATCACATTGACTTTCTCATCGCTACATCGCTGCTGGTCGCTTGCAGTGTGTCCAGGGCTTAAGATACAGGGTTGTGAGGAGATATTAGAATTGTATGTAGCTTACGATCACCTCCTATACCGTACCTTTAACTTAGAGGACGGCCCACCTGTTGTCAGACGCGTGCTTGCTGGAAATGAGGCCAGATGAGCAATGCCTGACCGCCTTTATTACCCCCCCACTTATCATGTATGGAAAGCTCATAAAGAATTTTACGCCACGACAGTCCCTTCCACTCAGGAGTGCGTTATCACACTTATGTAATTGCTATTTTTACGGCGCTTTGCAGAGTGCCACAATAACTTTTGATTAGCTGACTTTATTGGCGGTGGGGAGCAAAAAAAAAAAAAAAGTAGAAACTCCCGTTTGAGTTGCCATTATGGCGGTTTGATTATCTTTTCATCCCTATCTGCGGAGGTATAAAACATGATGGATGTCCGGGAAGGAAACAGATGCTGCGGCGCAGGAGAATGCCGTCATGCCCGCCGGGGGTAAAATGGCTTAATAACGCAGCGCTGGCATCGTAAGAGCGAGGGTAAATTTCATAATAAACTATGCGTGGGATTATTCAGGACGTGTGTGTGTGCGTGTGTGTGTGTTGGGGGGGGGGGGGGTATGTGCACATAGGCAAGCAGGCCAGATGAGGCCTGTTAAAGCATCTTCTCCCCCCACCCTCCGCATTGTTCCACTGCAACACACGTAGGGGCCATGAGCCCGGTAAAGCGTGGCTAAGCTGCTGTGACTGAAGTCTCACTGTCTCACTTAACACCCGCCTCCAGAAATAGAGAGGAAATGCAACAGTGGGGGAGGGGAGGGGTGGAAAGGGAGAAGTATGGAGGAATGCGGATCAAACTACAATAGGAATCATATGAATGAGTGATGTTATCACTCATTCGCTGCGGGGAGATTACGGGGGAACACATTTAGAATGACGAAATAAAAGCATCAAAACAGCCGGAGAGAGGGACCCTCTGCCCATTTCGACGACTAGTCTTAATAAAAGGCACTTTATTTGGAACTTTCCTGACAGAAACAGGTTTAAAACGGGAGAGTTTTTGTCTGGGATGGCTCTACTCCAGAACCATTTGACTTTAGGGCTTCGCTGTAAAAAACAACAAAAGACAAAAGCCAACATCAAGCCCATGACTCAAACAGCTGAGATTCGTAACAGTAGCAGGGGAAAATATGAAAAAGTTAGCGTTCAATATCCACATTTAAAATTGTATTGACAAGTTCCATCTCCGCTGTCTCTCGTTTCACTTTCCCTCTCTAGTATGAAGCTAGCACGAATGCCTGCTTACGCGTTATGGATTTTGGCGGGCTCTCATATATCACGGCGGACCGCAATTCATCTCTCGCATCCTCCGTCCATCTCTCTCCATTTACATCTCTATGTCCTCATTTCCGCCTTTGGTTTCGTGAAATCTAAGCACTGTTCTCAGGTCTGTCTGCTGCCCCTGCGTCATCCGTCAGAGACCGCTCGAGACTCCTTTTGACCTGATCTCTCGACACCAGGCAATCCATTCCCCTGCTCTCACGCCAGGGCTCATTCATCATTCATTCATTCATTCATCAAAACAAAACCAAGCCAAAATAAATAAGTATATATGTACATTAAAACCTGTAGCAGACACTGACACTGCAGATGACAAGATATGTTCTATTTAACAGGCTGCCTACCTGCTCTCTCTTCTATCCAACACCTTTCATACGGAAACCCTTGCTTTCACTCCAGAGTTAAAGGTATGCTCAGCTATTGCAAGCTAATTGTAAGCTAATACACTTTTTGTCAAATTCACCAAATATCTCCCTGCATTTCGCTATATCGTACTGTTCTTTGTGTGTGTAGAAACTATATCTGATACTTCTACACAGCCCTGGCTCTGTTAGTAGAAACATAAAGTGGCGAGCCCCGCTCACATCAACAAAGCCGTAGTGCCACACATTGCTTGACAATGCGTTTCGATGTGTGGAGCGGAGCAGCGGAGGACTGCGGAGGGATATTGTTTTGAATCGAGCTCGACGTTAGCAAGCGCTGGCCACTGTCCTCGCCCTCTCTGTGCAGTGTTTGCTCATGTTTTTACAGTTGTGGGCGAGTGAGAGACAAAGTGCTCAGTGGTTAGGTGCCATTTAAGCAGCCACAGATAAAAGCAGACTGGGGGAATTTGGGAGTTCCTCAACAGACGTAAAAGAGGGATTAGTACTGTTTGTCGACGTATGCTCTGTGACCCTCAGGGCCGTAGTGGTAGTGGTCTTTACCTCAGCTCTTTGAACGTCAAGCAGTAAATCAAAGTCGGACCAAACCAGGTCCCCGGTATCCCGCTGCGTGTGAAGCCCCTGCTGCTAGATACCGGGGCTGGAATGTTTCAGCAATGGCTTTGATTGTGCAATGAACTGTCTGCTGCTGTCCACGTGGAGGGGATGTGATTTCCCAGCCTGCACTGCTGGACTGCAAGAATACATTTTGGTTGTTTTTGGTGTGTGTGTGTGTGTGTGTGTGTGTGTGTGTGTGTGTGCGTGTGTGTGTGTGTGTGTGCATTTCTTTTTAAAGAATGCTGCTTTATATGTATAGAATCTCTGTATGTGCCCTCTCGAGAGCACATACGTCGAGGGCAATGTGTTTGCTCCCTGTGGTTCATGTGCACTGCATTACGTGATGGAATGTAATCTAAAAAGTGTGCCTCCATTTTGTAGATTTTTCTTATTTAAATATTCATTTATGGATTTTATTTAGGGATTTCATTTAGGGATTATGAGTTGTGCCATTAAATAGCCTTGGGGCTCAGGAAATTAGGACACCCCACTCATGTTAAAAAAATGCATGTTCATTGGATTATAAAAGGGTATACATTTAGAATAAATGTTGCTTTCCTCCTCTGCATTTGCTTTGAATAAAATATGTATTTAAACAAACACCATTAGCAGTTGATACCATATGTATGACATCCAAACCTGCGTGCTGTAAAGTGTGTCTACCGTTTACCTCTCTGATCAGAATGGCCAGAAAACAGCCATTACAGTCTTCTGAGGATTCCAGCCTAAAGAATGGACCCTTCCTGTCATACATGCCAAGAAAGTGTGGTAGAGACTCCCTATGAGATACAGAGAAAACAAAATATCACATAACAGGTGCAGTCACAGAGGATAGCTGTTGTAAAGAAACACTAAGTAACTTAGTTAATATCTGAATACGAGTACGGAATACGTACAGACCTGAAGATTCGCATCTTGGCCTCTTGCTGCTGTTCCGTCCAAGACGTGGCCTCGTCCAGGGCTCTCCTCACCAGATCCTCGTTCTCCTCTGGATACATGGAGCAGGTGGTGTAAACCACCTTCTGAACCTTAGGGACTGGATACACACACTCACACCACACACACACCACAATTAAGATACTGTATGTCAGCATAATAGCGTGACAGATTACCCATTCCCATGTAAACCTGCTTGTCTCTTTATGATTTGTGTATTGTACAAGTTCTTTACAAGCTTCTTCCTACTGTATTTTATTTCTATTTATTTATGTTTTCAATATTGGTTAGACTTTGTGTGTTTCAGTCATATTCCTAAAGGTGAAGTAAACTAAAGAAACATTTGAAACACACTACATACAGTAGGGGCAGCAGACATAATAGCATGCAAATTGAAACCCCTTGTGCCCGAAACTAATTTGTGAGAACACGTCTGAACGACAGTCATTTCATGTCCAATTGAATAGAGCAGACAAAGAGAGCGAGATGCACATATGCACACGCACACATGCACACACACGCACACACAGTTATACCGAAGATTGGTTCTCCCTCCCAGATTTATAGCAATTTAATTTAGAATCTTCAAAAAGAACAATCGACAGCACCCACATCTCCCTTTAAAGAAATGGCTGCTGAAATATACATTTCCTCAAAGTGTTCGCATTGGCTACTGTAGTGAGTGCTGGCTCCTGCAGGTTTGAAGATCTGCACAGCCCGCCGGCCAATTGATCCGTTTCATTTTTGCATTTCATGGCCACGTATTATAGCCAAACGTGAATGAATGAATCCTGCTCAAATGTTGATTCTCTCTAGGCTACTCCAAACCAATGTGGGCTATAACCAAGGAAAATAAATGCTGCTCTGATAGACAAGGGGGAAAGGCAGATGGATATCTGTGACACACCCACCACAAAGCTCAGATATCAATGTGTGTGTGTGTGTGTGTGTGTGTGTGTGTGTGTGTGTGTGGTGGGAGGGGGGTGGTGTTAGCTAGAACCATGTGGGGATGTAAATAGGTAAGCACACATACTTTATGTCTACTAAGTGCACATAAAGTCTGCGTGTGAGGGCGTGCGTGCGTGCGTGCATGTGTGTGCATGTGTGTGTGTGCGTGTGCGTGCGTGTGTGCACGTGTGCATGCGTGTGTGCACCTACATGTTTGGAGGGGCACCTGCGGATGAAAAGGCCAGGAATTCCTCAACCAATGACTCGATGTATTGCTGTTCAATAGCCAGCTGCCATTATTTAGCAAGCGTGTGTGTGTGTGTGTGTGTGTGTGTGTGTGTGGGGGGGGGGTGGTGGTGGTGGTGGTTGAGGCATGATAAATTTAGTTTCCCGGAGAGAGAGTGAAAACAACCCTGACAGCAGTGATGTTTTAACAGGGCAAGTGAATTTTGGCACCACCGAAGGCGTTTTCCTGCATGTCGTTTTCAGCAGGGGCACATAGGCCTCGGTTTAATCAAGGCAACTGCTCACAAAGGCCGCATTTGTGTAATCATCTTGGCACAGTGCGACCTACTGTATGTGCTGACAACCCATGAGCACACTCACAAAGCTGCCAGTTGTGACTGCATGTGTGTGTGTGTGCGCGTTTGTGTGTCTGTAAAACCCTGCCAGCCTTTCTATCACTCTGCCCTCTTTGCTCTTGGTTTTTGTGATCAACATATTTACTAATCTTCTTATTGATCTATTAATATTTTAAATGGTTTATTAAACTGCCATCAATGGAGAAGGAAACTAAGTTGCTTGCTGACGGTACATAATAAAAACATATTAATGTCCGGACAGGCATGTGGAGTGATGAGAATACTGTATTACCATAATCAACATGTCTGTAGCTAAATAACTGTTACTGCAAAGTTGCTTAAAGAATATATAGCTTGAATTATTGTGACACGTCTTTTAAGTTGGTCAATTTAAAACTTAACTGTGTGTTTAATAAAGAATCTAACCAAATACAGTATTCAATTCCGCACTAATCGTTCTGGTCTAAGCCATTGTAATTAACATTGTAATATTTCCTTATATTAATATATAGCCCATGTTATATTATGTTTTACAGAGTTATGAGAGCAATGTTCAAGCCTGAAGGTTCGTTACACAAAGCATGATTAATTCCCAGTCTCTTCTTCAGTCACAGTGAGGAATACAACTTCATTTAACACTGGAATTGGATCGGTACTCGGTATCGGCCGATACCAAAGTATAGGTGTCGGGACTGAAAGATGTGGATTGTGCCATCCCTAATATGGTCGCTCCTGCTGGTAATGTTTTTGGAGTTGGTAGTGTTGCTACAACAATGGCTGCCGTAACAAGCTTTGCATCAGAGACAGCTGGATATAATGCAGTTATGGTTTGGATGTGTCTTACTGTAGTAGTAATGTCTACTACTAATATTTAGTTTTATTCTCTTCTGCCGATTTCCAGGCCATAGTGCAAATAAGAACGTTCTTAAAGTGACTGTATTTTTGTCCTTAATGGCCCTTGTGGTTAAAACTAACGTTAACAACATGTTTTGGTTTTGACTCTGTGCCTCTTCTGCTCCTTAGTGCAGGGGGGTGCCGCTCCTACCTACCCCTCCCCGTGGACTCCACATGCACTTTTTAAAGGCATAGTCGGTAGGTAGGCTAATACACCTTCTTTGTCAAATTTACCAAATATCTCCCCGCAGTCCGCTAGCTTGCGGGGAGATAGCAGAGAGCCGTTTGTTATCTGTGCGTCTTGAAATAACAATCCGGTACTTCTTCTGGACCACCATGGCTTTCTAAATAGGAATGTAAACAATGTTGTGCAGATAGCACACGACAACAATATCCTAGCCTTCTCAATGTGTGTCCAATGTTGAGGGCGGAGCTTCTGAAGGAGCACCCTATGGCACTGAAGTGTTTTTGGGAGGTGCTTTTAGTTTGAATTTGAACTTTTTTAAAGCGCAGGTTTATATATTTAAGACAAAACAAATACAGGAATACATATTTATACTGTATAGGATAACTGGGGTTCTGTGGTCCCCTGTAACAACCAGGAAGCGTATCTTCTAAAAGCCTGCCCTTGTGAAGTAGTAGTAGTGAGTAGTAGTATTACGGTAGTCTCGGCCTCATCCGTCCATTTGCACTACGTCACATATGCAACTCTGTGCCGAACGTCTGATACATAGACCCCTGTAAGCTCGACAGCGCTTTCCAAAATTGAGAAGTACACTATATTGCCAAACAATATTCCACGGGCAACTGATAGTGGTATTATAACAAAGTGGAAGCGATTGGGAACAACAGATATTCAGTCATGAAGGGGTAGGCCACATAAAATCACAGAGCGGGGTCAGCGCATGCTGAGGCACAGCGTGTGCAGAAGTCTCCAACTTTCTGCAGAGTCAATAGCTACAGACCTCCAAACGTTGTGTGGCCTTAGTGGATTAGCTCAAGAATGGTGCGTAGAGAGCTTCATGGAATGGGTTTCCATGGCCGAGCAGCTGCATCCAAGCCTTACATCACCAAGTGCAATGCAAACGGTCGGACGCAGTGGTGTAAAGCGTAAAGCACGCTACCAGTGAACACTAGAGCAGTGGAGACGTGTTCTCTGGAGTGACGAATCATGCTTCTCTGTCTGAAATCCGATGGACGAGTAGAACGGTACTTGCCTGACTGCATTGTGTAAAGTTGGGTGGAGGGGGGGTTATGGTGTGGGGTTGCTTTTCAGGGATTGGGCTTGGCCCCTTAGTTCCTATTGAAAGGAAGTGTTCAGCATACCACGACATTTTGGACAATATCATGTCCAAACTGTTTGGGGATGGCCCCTTCCTGTTCCAACATGACTGCACACCAGTTCACAAAGCAACGTCCATAAAGACATGGATGAGAAAGTTTAGTGTAGAGGAACTTTACCGGCCTGCACAGAGTCCTGACCTTAACGCGAACACCTTTGGGATGAATTAGAACAGAGGCTTTCTCGTCTAACATCTGTGCCTGACATCACAAATGTGCTTCAAGAATGGTCAAAAATTCCCATGAACATACTCCTACACCAAGTGGACATCCTTCCCAGAAGAGATGAAGCTGTTGGTGTTATAGCTGCAAAGTGTGGGCCAACTCCATATTAAAACCCACGGATGATTATTAATAATAATAATAATACATTTTATTTACAGGTGCTTTTCAAATCACCCAAAGTCACCTTACAAGACAAAAGTAAATAACTGTGATAATAATTTAATAAATAAAAACAATAATAGTCCATAAAATCAGTAAGGTTCTAGTCGATTAAGAAAACAGAAGATTGCTGTGTCCATATGAGCAGTGATCATGTTGAATATGCCAGTTTAAAGATGTGTTGTTAAGCCAGTTTTAAAAATGGAGAGAGAATCAATGTTACGGATGTCTGGAGGAAGGGAGTTCCGGCGGGGGGGCAGAGCGACTGAAAGCTCTAAACCCCATGGTGGACTAACGGGCGGGTGGTACAGTAAGGTGAATGGAGGAGGAGGAAGACCTGAGCGTGCGTGCAGGGAGTGAAGAAGGGCAGTGAGGTACAGAGGAGCGAGATTGTGAAGAGCCTTGAAAGTGAGGAGCAGAATCTTGCATTCAATACGTTAATTAGCAGATAGCCAATGATGCTGAAGGACAGGAGCGAGATATGATTCATAAAAGGGGTTTCTGGTGATAATACAGCAGCGTTCTGAGCCAGTTGATGTTTATGTCTGGATTTATGGGGAAGACCATAGAGAAGGGAGTTGCAGTAATCAATGCGAGATGTAACTAGGGTGTGAACGAATATTGCTGTACTGTGTGAGACCTAATTGCATTATTAATGTGAGTTTGAAATGCTAGTTTGCTGTCGATGATGACACCCAGCCTCTTGACATGAGGGGAAGGGGGAAATTGAGGAGTTATCAATAGTAAGGGAGAAACTGTCAGATTGGATTTAGTGCCAATGAGGAGAACTTCAGTTTTATCAGTGTTAAGTTTGAGGAAGTTGGAGGAGAACAAGGATTTGATTTCATTTTAAGCAATCAGAAATGGAGGTGGGTGGGAGAGTAGAGGTAGGCATGGTAGACAGGTAAAGCAGTGGAAATGGATGTTATATCTACGGAAAATATGGCAGTTAGGAAGTAGATCCATTATAAACAGAATTGGATGTCATTCACCTTCATGTGCAGGTGAAGGCAGGCGTCCCAAAACTTTTGGCAAAAAAGTGTATATTGGTCGCTCACGAAGTCTGTGTCTGTAATTCTGGCTAGTAGCCTATATTATTTATTAATTTCAGTTGTTACATACTGTACATTTTAAGGGCTAACCGTAGCCTCCTTATCTAACAGAACAACACCTGAAAAGTCGTGTTTTGTAAGTTTCTCAGCAAATTCCTCTAGTATAACATCCGACTGTGTCATTGAGTTACGTAAATGGTTGTGGTGCATGTCAATCAAAATACCTCTACTGTCAAGTAGGCGGCTTGACGCAGTTAGCCAGCGCTGTACCCCAGACTTTACGTAAGTAAAGGCTGGCTCTGCAAGACTACAGGCAGGGTGGCACACAAAATGGCCACCGCCACCAACCCACTATCCACTTAGGGCCACTAGCCACTGGACTTAACGTGAACCAAGGCACACAGAACACGATTCCGGTCGACCCAAGCGTTTCAACAACGGTATTCCACAAATGCAAAGGCAGTGGAGAGAAGAGTAGGAGGGGTCTCCTCTAGGGACCCAGGAACCTGTATAAGCCCACAGCTCCTGTGTACAGTATAAATAGTTTGTGGAGTATTAGCCGGATCAAATGGCCAAGTGATAAAACCACAAAGCGGGTGCTCGGCGTAGCGTGAAAACATTAAGGTGCTCATTACGATTACTTACGAGCTGTTGACTCACTGAAATTGCTGTGAAATTGGCCTTACTGTTGAGAAATGCCGTGCCCAGACGTACAGTAATTGCATTTCCTGTTAGTCCCCGAGTTCAGCCTCTCTCTCTCTCTTGCTGTGTATGTGTGCGCGCGTGTGTCTGTTTGTGTGTGTGTGTGTGTGTGTGCGTGTGCGTGTGTGTGTGTGTGTGTGTGTGTGTGCGTGCGTGCATGTTTTTTGCATACCATGATCACAGGCTATGCACTATGGCGGTAATGGGGGCATAAGCAATCCATTTCACTCACATCTCATAATAAAGGGTAGAAAGCCTTCAAAGCTGAAGGGTTTTCATTAGTACTACACCAGCGATCAGTTTCTATGTAGGGGCATCTAAGTCATGGCTTGTGGTGAGTCTTCTATGACTGTACAAAATTACCTGTCCACCATCGGCATCATCTGGCATTATTATTCTTTTTTTATCGTAAGAGTTCAACTCAAAGCGGTGAGAAGCACACATGTGGCACCCATGAAAAGCACCCTGGGATGGCAAGCGCTCAGACATGTAATGGCAGCGACATAATCGCACAATCGTAGCCCCTCCCCCTTTTTTGTTTGATAAACACTGGTACTGTGAGGGGAAGGGGCGGGGGTTGTCCGGATGCAAGGCTCACTGAGGTTTGAAATCCCATTTAAAAATTGTCACTTTATTTTAAGCAGCTGTCACAGTTGTAGAGACCCACATCCTTCTGGAAAATCTATCAGAACACCCAGCGCTGAGAAGACATTGGCCAAACTGCACTCGGCACCGAGACCATCTGAGTTGTTAAAGTTCGTTTCCCCCAGAAGCCTTTGGGGTAATTAAGGCTTTTAATTTTCCTGACAGACGAATTAAAGGCGTCTGTCCGGCGTCTCCCGTCTGAGAGGCAGGCTGTGTTATTTATGAATCCTTGGGCGCATACCTGACTAAACTGTGATAGTTGTGTGTGTGTGTGGGCTGGCCCATAATCCCTAGGTTTAATGAGTTTTGCTTTCGCTATGCCCCACCGCCGGATCTCAAGGCTGGCTTGGGCCTCTAGCTCTGTCAACTGATAGCTCTGCTGCTGAATTGCCTAATTGAAGGACCTTTCCACAATACACTGATTTCCTTGTGCATTGTGTAGATGATGCTGGAAGAAGTTGTGCTCATATTCAAAAGCAACACATTCCTGAACATTATTGGCCCTCCGACAGCAACAAGATTTGGTAATAAAGAGGTTTTGAAGCATGCATACTATGTAAATGTTTTGTGTGAAAGAGAAAACTGTAGAATATGCTGTTGTTTATTAATGGTGTCATTTGAGACCACAGGAAGGAAGATGTAAATTGCAAATGTTATAAATTGAGGCAACTATTCCAAACTGCTTATCGGCCGCTGTTTCCTGTTTATTTTGTCTTTCCCCTATCTGTCTTCCCCCCCCTTCTCTCCCCCTCCCCTCTCTCTCTCTCCCTGTCTATATCTCTCTCTCCCCCCCTTCCTCTCTCTGTGCAGACATGTACAGACAAATAAACTCACACCCGCACATGCTGCCATGCACGCGGAACGGTTTTGTCTTGCCTGCTGAACGCGAGGCTGCCAGGTTGCTTCCAGTAGCGTGCAGGCGAGTTGGTGTCGTTCCAAAGAAAACCCTCAGCGCCTCCAGGGGCGTGTGCATGCTACTGCACCCTGCCTTGCAGCCAGAGGGGGCCCTGTAGGGTTGTCACAGTAACGGTCTGGTTGCCCCCGCCGATCAAATGGTCCGCGTTGAGGCGTCAGGACGGCCGCGTCCATACATACGTATACAAACTACACGCTGTATTCCTGTTGCCCTGATCGTCCTCAAATGCAGCGGAGATGAGTCTTGAGAACGGGGGCCTGTTTATTGTTAAATGTACGCCCTGTCGAAGCCTAGCCACGGGGGCGAAGACGCCGGTGTTTATTCTGCGTCGTCCGTGTGTCTGGAGACACCCGGAACAGGATGAATAACACGTTTGGGGTGGAAATAAAAGGCACAAAGCTAAATAATCAACACTGAAGCAGAAATCCTTAGGGGCCCAGGAGGCAGAGAGGAGGGAAGCTTGGCCGCGCTTCGCCGTGGCGGCAGAAAACGTCGGTTGACACACGTCCTCGCCACGCTTGAGGAGCAATTATTTTAGAAGCAGGAGAAATGGAGGGAAAACTGCAACGAGAAAGGCTTTTGTTTCTGTCTGTGAAAAGTTTAAAATGTTTTGCCAGGCGGCCCGCCAGAGTGAGGGACCGGCCTGCGTAGCGCCTCGCGCTAACACCAGCCAGCCACGATGCGAAAGGCAGCTAAGTTTGCTCCGAAATCGAATCCGGTGTCTCCCAGTGAAACAACAGTGTGGCAGCATGGCTCGGGGGTAATGACATGATTGTGTTGTTGCTTTTCTGGGGTAAAATCTAACAAGCAGTTCAAGCCCGGCTCTCGCTGTCTAACTGCATTACACTGACATGCAAGGCCTGTCCAAGCAAAAGCCAGGCGCCTTTATCCTCTCGCCTTGTGTGGCACAGAAAAGGGCTGAATTAGCAAAACCTAGGCAAACGTTACCCTTGCGCGCCAAATGAGATCTCGTATCCTCTTTCATGTTTGGGGACCTGTTAGACGTCTCTGTCAAACAGGCCTATACGGTATTTGAACCTGATGACGAGCAGATATACTGTAAACGGGTGAAATGCTTCTTTTCGAGGACATCGTTCCTGTAGAATGCCGGTGCAAGGACTACTGACCATTAGATGCAAACGCTCTGAGATTACGAAACACAAGCTCTATCTCATATTTGATAACATATCAGCCTAAAATGCAATAAAGGGGATTTGATTCAGTGTCGGAGATACTGCAATGCGACCTAAGCACTACAGCGGGCATAAGTATGAAATGTAATACCCCTCTTAATCAGAACGAGCCATGGTTTTCAGATTGTATTTAGATACGTAATGCTAACAAATGAGGCTGTGCTATTATGGTAACAGACTGCTAATGTTA
>JAOEGT010048776.1:0-20227 GCA_025447795.1 Speoplatyrhinus poulsoni
GACTTTGGCAGCCGAGGCTGATGTGTTGATGAGGATGGAAGTGCTGGATAACAGCCCCCAACCACCACAATGGCTCTCACTCACACCCTGCTAATAGGAGACCGGACACACAGAACCACCAGATGCTACCTAAATGTGTGCACGTGCCTGTGTGCGTGTGTGTGTGTGTGTGTGTGTGTGTGTGTTTTTTTGTTGATATTCCTAATTATACTGTGCAATGTGTCTGTGTGTGTTTTTGTGTGTACACTGTAAACCCATATACATTATAGTGTGTATGTGGCCTCATCTGTCTTGCCATATACATTTCGCACAAATGTCGGCGTGCACGTTTGGCGTGCACTTTTTTATATTCCGGCTGGGAAGTGCCCATGTCGTGGTTGAGTATAGCCACAGGCGCCTGGCCATGTTAATGCCGTGGGCGACTTGTAGCCGCTAGGCTTTGGTGCTAGCTAAGTGCGTGGGTGGACGCTAGCATGTAGAATGCCTCGCAGACGGAGGTTATCTGTTGATGTGGCGGCTGTGGCAGCTCAGTGAGTCCACCAGCCACTCCTTGTGGATCTCATTACGATGGAGATGCAAACGGGATTAAAGAGATCTTCCTCTCTCGCACTGACTTTTTTTTGTATTATGTTCTCATTTGCTTGCCAGTTTGCAACCAGCGCGCCCATGCTTGTAATTAATTAACGCTTCTTTTCTCTGACGCCCTTTCCTCATGCAGTTTGTTTTTATTATTCCGCATGTGCTGTCTTCATTATTCTGGATTCTCTTTTTCAGGGCATTTCCGGCCGACTTTCTGTCTGTTTTACATGTATATGGAGCAGAAGTAATGGGCACTGAAGTGCTCATTACATAGAGAATGACCATCGCCACAGTGTGTGTGTGTGTGTGTGTGTGTGTGTGTGTGCGTGCGTGTGTGTGCATGAATTTCAGATGGGACCTACTGTATGTTGTCCCTGTCTAAGCCCATCAATACTGACATGTCTATTCTGCTAGGTCTCTCTCTCTCTCTCTCTCTGTTCAGTTCAGTTCAAGAAAGGCTTTATTGGCATGACAAGGTCATTTCTCATATTGCCAAAGCAATATATATATATATGTCTTCTGTCTGTCTCTCTCTGTCTCTCTCTCGCTCCTCGTTTCCACTAGAGAAACAATGTGTGAGATCCAGCCCAGACGAAGAAAGAGCGCACCTACATTTTATTTACAAAATTGAGTCTCTCTTAACTCAGGTGGCGGTAAGGAACAACAACAAAAAGTACCAATACAACAGGGGAACAGGAACATTTCATTGGAAAATTACCTGCTTCACGAGACTACACATGACAAGTTGCCTCCCCTCCAGCTCATTTCTGTTTAACTTGCCACTCGAGACTCTGAAACGCCTGCTCAGTTGTGCCTAACCCTGTAGCCTCAGAACCCAGCCAAATGGTACTGTATGCACCATATTATGGATAACCACGTATATATTTACATTTGCTTTTTACATTTTTTATTATGAAATAAAAGCCCCATGAAATTAATAAATGTGGCGTTATGAAATAAAAGCCTCTTGAAATGTATACAGTACATGTGGCATCATGGAATTAAGTCAGCTGAAATTAATACAAATGTTATTTTATTTATTAAAATAAGATTTATTTATATATCTATTTCCTTATTAATTTATGTATTACAAAATGTATTTCATAGGCATATACATTTATTAGTGTATATATTTGTTTTGTATTGATTTCAAGTAGGGATTGCATGATCCATTTTTTTCAGTTCCGATACCGATACAGATACCTACACTTTGGGTATCGGCCGATACCGAGTACGATCCGATTCCATCTCTATTTTAGGATTTAGATGCATATTAGAAACCTGCTGCTGATAGTGTGGCTTGGGTAGGCATGGCTGATGCTTGACAGTAGACCTACGCGTGTAAACATTTCATTGGAATAGCCCCATGGATCGGTTACAACTATCCAATTGTCACCGATACCGATCCAGCTATTTAAGTCAGTATCGGACCGATTTACAATCTCAGTATCGTATTGGTGCCATCCCTAATTTAAAGGCAGGGTTATAATTTTTGAGAATGCTTGCTAATTTCAAGATCAAATAAAAAAAATATCCCTCTGCAGCGCCGCCTCACACATTGAAACGCATTGTTAAGCATAGTACTCTGGTAGTACAGTACTATGGCTGTGTTGTTGTGAGCGGTGTTCACCACTTTGTTTGCATTTCTGGGTTCAAAATTCAAATAATCTCAACTTTGACCTAGTTATCGCTGACCTTTCAAAGCGCAACCAGTGAGTACCCTCCGATGTGACTGAAATAATTAACGATTCCATACTCTGCCTCTGTAATCCTCACATATTTTGCGGTTTGAGGGGTTAGTTTAACCTCTGATTGGGTTAATACTCTCATATTGTTATAGTCAGAAGTTGAAGTGGAGACGACCTGATTCTTTCATAATACTTTTTAAAATGGTACAAACGATTCACAATCATAATACTGGTTTAACTGAGAGATCCGCTGAAAATAAATAATTATTGTACGTCTATTACGTTAATAAAATATATTAATTGTTTAGCATTGCTAGCTAGTGGTCTTCAGACCCCGGTAGTGTATCGTCTTTGTTGTCTGGAGACATGTTGACTCTGCACTGCACTGCTCTGTATGCTCTGAGCCCTACCTCGCAGTGAACGAAGCACAAATCGCTTATCATGTGTAAACACCTTTAGCATACAATTAGCTTGCAATACATTTTAAATGGCATTACATACAGTAGTGCAGAGGTAAAGATGTGTGGTTCACATTAAATCTCATCAATGTGTGTGTGTGTGTGAGGAGGAATTCTACAAAGCCATTTGTTCCCTCACACAGGCCTGATTTCAATGTGCAGAATCTTCTGCCCAGGGAGAATAGACTCACCGGCGTATCAAACACACAACTGGGTTGAGCTCGGGTTCATAGAAAATAATTTGCATACGTTCCCTGTGGTTCAAAGCAGGGCAGAGGCTCTCGAGTCTGACTACTGTGCTTATTGTGGAAGCCATCGTTTCACTCCACTCTACCCCTTCCCGGCTCTACAGTATCGACAGGCTCATATCTTCTATAACTACCCTTGTCCCGGGGACCCACTGTCCTGCATGTTTTAGATGTCTCCCTGCTCCAACACAGCTGACTCACATGAATGGGTCATTATCACGCTACTGCACTGGTCTAGTGTATCTGTTAAGGGAGCTGTATCCATGAGAACAACAGAGTCTGGGGATAGGGAAAGATGGATTGCTCCCTGAGAGGTTAAGAGCGGAACACTTGTTGTAACAAATTACAAGGACCTCTTTCCTCACACCTTGACCTACTTCTTTGCTAAAATATCCAGCATTGCCGGTCACCAGCATAAGGTAGGTTTTGCATGCTGGAACCAGCATGCAATGCTGGTTTGCTGATATCCCGGCATCCCATGCTGTTTGATGGTGTACCATCATCCCATGCTGGTTGCTGGTGCGCTGGTATACCAGCTAGACCAGCACTACCCCAGCACTAACCAGTATGAACCAGCCTGGACAAGCACTACACCACCACTAACCAGTATGAACCAGCCTGGACCAGCATGGAATTCATGCTGGTTTATGCTGGGTAAGCAGGGTTTTCAATTCACCTCTCGGCAAAAGCCGACGCATTAGCAAAACTGCCATTGTTCGCCTCTTATTTTGTTCTACATGCCTTGCAGCCCTGCCACACTGATTACTATTAGAGACTCCAGTCATGCCTAGGCTACGTACTGTATGTGTGAGGGCACACGTCTGCATATGTGTTGAACAGTGGAGCAGGGGAAGGTGAATGTACCTGCGTGGCTAGGCAGAAATAGCCTGGCATACTTTTACATCTAAGTGGAGCATGAACAGGATGGGAACACAGCCTAGCGAAAGCTAGTCGTTGGTATTAATCGAGCTACTTAGCTAAAGTGCGTGCTAGTGTCCTCTATTGTAGTAGACCAAAGCCGTGGTTGGTTATGTTCAAGTGGCAGGGACAGAATGACGGACGAGCCTTGGCCTTATAAGATAGTACGCAGGGATTAGTACAGGGTCAATAAGGGTTGACCCTGACAAGGGGTTGACAAGAGTCTACTTGGGTTAAATGAAACCCACTGAGACACTAAATTGACGTTCACCTGCATTGCACTATAGATTTGCCCCCATTAGTAATGTAGCGTAGCAGATGGTATTGCCTGCTATTGTACGTCCAAAGCATCTACTGTACAAATACATTCATTTTAGTCAGTCTTGCTTGGGCTCTCATGCAGCTATTGAGACAATTTTAGCATTAGTGGTTACACTCCTATATCTGTGATAACCAAATGTAGTTTAGATTCAAAATCACAAAGTGTTGGCTCACTGAGGAGCATTTGTTTTGGTCTGAGACACTGGTTAGTGTGACATCTAGTGGCAGGGAGTCATATAGACCTACTTTAAGGTTTTGCTAATGATATCGATCATTAACCAGTTGTGTGTCTATGTTTACGTGTTTGTGTTTGTGTCTAGGTCTGGACTTTCACGAAGACCTGCACCGCATCGGCGCTAAGGAGGGCCTGAAGGGTCGCAAACTTCAAAAGGCCATGGAGAGCTATGCTTGGAACATCACTGTGCTAAAGGTCAGTCGTCCCAGTTTGACAGCTAGCTTGACGTCTGTAGGCTCATAGCATGTTAGCTGTTGCACGCGAACATCAGTTAGCGCTATTGTTTTGTACCAAATAAGATCCAAAAACATGGCAGCACCAGGCAAGAAATGAAAGCATTCCCTGCGAGCCTGTTGTTCGAATTGGTCCACACAACATTCTAATTAAGGCTGACGGCCTCTCTAATCCCTAAATCTTAATTAATCGTTCACATAGCTCTTGTTTTATCTGCAGGCTCAGCTACAATAGCACGATAGCACTTTGAAAGGATTGTGCAACATTTGTTTAAAGACATGCAAAACCTTCCGGGTATTCATTCCCTGGTGGCAAATGTGGGGCCCAATGGCCCATTATTATTAGTATTATTATTACAGCCACATGGAAAGCCTTCGGTAAGATGCCACCTAGTCTAGTCTGTCTGTGATGCAGGAATGTGGAGAGATAAGGTTACCACAACAGACCCATGTGGTACTGATAAAGTACCTTCGTGCCTACAGCCACAGCGCTGGACAACTAAATAAGGACAGAGAGGATCATGCCCATGCGATGCTCGGCTATATTTATCTCATCTCATCTGGTCAAAATCATTTAGTATTGAGTGAATAATCTCCTGTGACCGGCCCTTTGCTGATGCCAAATTAGACATGGAGGATAGAAGTATGATGGCTGAAGCGTTTGTTTAGCATCTTTGTTAGCGGATAGGCTGCAGTGGTAGCATGGAGTGCAGAACTGCTGCTTAAGCACTGTGCTCTAGTGTTTTGCATGGTCTTATTAAATAGAAAAATTAAATAGAGCAGCAAGATGCTTAACAGCCAGATTTATCTCAATTAAGATCGCACTGCGGAAACGTAAATTAATCTTAAGTAGCGTAGCAGTTTAGACACACAAAACAAATCTCTGTGTTTCTACCTCAGCCACAGCCCCCCAGCACACACACACAAAAAACACTCTAAGACCCCGTTCTCCTAATCCTCACGTAACCCCCCGCCCTTAAATCCTCTATTGTAAACACTAGTGTGCTGTTCAACGCAGACTCAACCATCTCCCTTTAGCTCTGATCTTTGTAGTGTACTGAACATTTGGCGAGAGCCCCAGAGCTTGCTTCCTAGGGCTGCCAGCCACATCTGGTCACTGGTCACCTGTCAAGCTTTCCGGATTCTCGGAACGGCCGGCCAGCTCTCCACGGTAAAGCTCCAGGAGGGCGAGTGGAAAAGAGAGATCCGTTGGCTCTCTTCCCCCATTTCAGACAGCGGAGTTGACATTGGCGCTTTCGTGCCGAACGAGGATATTTGTCTGCCTGTCGCTAAAATCCTTTACCTGTCGAGCGAGATGAAAGAGGAGAATGTAATAATGAGAGAAGGCTGTGAAAGGAAGGAATCCATTATGCCCGGCATAATGGATTCCTTCCTTTCGAAAACAAAGGATGTTCAAGCAAATCTCCAATCTCCCTAGTCCCTCTGTTGACAAGAAGGAACTGTTGAGGAGACATGCAGTTAATCACACAGGTGATTTTTCAGTAGACAGAGAATGTGGTTGCTTTCCCTAGGACAGTGGCATTCAAAGTGTGGGTTGGGACCCCTTAAGGGGTCGTGGAATGTTCCTGCAGGGTTGCTGCACATAGACTTGAAGCGTTTTTTGTGTTTTTCTCCACCGTGCTTTGCAAACTGCCCGCAGATTTGATCCGCCCTGCCCCCAGGTACTCTCTATGTACGTTTGCTAATAACGTACTATATGCGTCACCGAATTGGACGTTCATTATACGGTTATGTAGAATCATGACTATATTCATATATTATTAATCAGTTCAGTTGAGCAAAAATGTTATATGAAAACAGTCAGATCGATGAAAATAGTAATGTATGGCAAGTTGCTAAAAACCAAGCAAAACTCACACACTCACCCATTTTACTATCTTTCTTTCCGGGATTAATTGTGGACTATAAGTGCAGCTCAAATGTAAATGGCTTGCATCTGATGCAAGTTGGATCATCCAAATGTATGCTCATTGGGGCTTTATATGCCATCTTGGATAGCTGTGGATCTACCTAAAAACAAGTAACAGTATTACGTTTATTACCTTTATCTCATGAATTCTGCCTTTTATAGCAACAGGGTGAAGGCTGTACTAAAGAGATATATTGATGGATGGATAAGCGTTGGCAGTCGTTGCCCAGGCTAACCCCCGCTAGTTCGCTTGAGGCCTATTGCGGGGTGTGCACACAAATCCCAGGTCGGCAGTGTTTATTTAGGTCTGAAATCACAGAGGACTCTTGCTAGCGTGATGAGTCATGGCTTACATAATTTGTGGGGTTATTTTTTTTGTTTTTCAAGAATATGCCTTAGGCAGAAGTATCTGAGGTGGAATGATTTGTAAACATGTTGGAATAATCTCTAAGAGGAACAGGAGATATTTTGTCAAGGCTAAGTACAACAACACATCAGTTGTACAGTATGTGGTGTGTCGTACCATAATGTCTTATTTATAGTACGACTTAGGTCCGGTTTCTTCTCGCTGTGTCTTCTTCTAAAGCATGTTAGCTCTCAGTGGCTTGAAGTGTATTGCTTTCAGCTCTCTTGTAAATGGGATGTGGGTCTTGTGGGCTAACAGGGACTTAATGAAGAGTTGTGTGTTGAGCAAGAGTGGAAGTATGGAAAAGCACGCTAGCAATTTTGTAATGGGATATTTGCCACAGCCCTGCTGATATGCGTATCTTTTATATACTGTAGTGATGCCGTCACATTCTTACATAGCAGAGCATCGTCCAACATGGCCGCCGTAGCCAAACGACTTTCTTGGAAAGCAGCACCGTGGAATGGGATGCATGTTCCCACCACTTTCCCCCACATACAGATGGGTTTCATCTTTGGCGCCTTGCCAGATATGGAGCAGAAATATGCTGTAACTTTGTCACCATATGAGAACACGATTTACCAGCTGGGAGGGTATGAGGGACTGGCAAACAAGTACTAAATGTACTAAAATGGTTCTATACTGCCCTCTTCTGTCTTTTCTAAGGTATTACACAGAGACTTTTTTGAATTTGTGATATTCCTGCTGTAATGTTAATTGATGGCAGTATGTCCGTGTATGTGCTCTAACAGTCTAGAAGGAATATGTAGGACATTTTTTGTTGATTCCTTATCTTAATTAATGCCTTCAAGACAAAATGTAGTATAAAAAAATGGAAATTGTTTCCCAATTTTGTCTGTCTGCAATTTAGGCATAGCAATTATGATATGTTCAATATGAGCATATCATATCAGGTGTACCGTATAAAGTACGATATCTGGTCTGACCTTTTCAGCTGTACTTTATGTAACTTGCTTTAAATGACTGAAATATTTATATCCATGTGAAATTTGTGCTTGTAAAGCCCTTTCAGACTGTAATGTGATAAATGGCTATATAAATCACCTTGACTTGACTTGTGAATGTAAGCGCAGTAAGCACACTGTACCACAGCATGTGTACCTTAAACAGTCTAACTGGCGTGTGACCTTTTCAGCTGTTGACATGTACTTTGTGCAAGCGTCTTTAAATAGCAGCCCTAAATGCTGCGCCACGTGAGTGTCAACACACAGTGTGCTCCGTCCTTCTCCTCCAGGGCCAGGCAGACCTGCTGAAGCACGCCAAGAGCGAGGCGCTGGACACGCTGCGGCAGGTCCACTGTGCGGCCCAGTCCTGCGGCCTGAGCAAGAACGGAGCAGCCTCCCCGCAGCTCCAGCAGCGCCCCCACCAGCCCCACTACCCTCCGCACCCGCCGCCGGCCCAGCCCCCGGCCCAGAAACAGACCCAGATACAGGCCCAGCAGCAGACACATCCACATCCCCAGAGCCAGTTCCATCTCCAGAATCAGAGCCAGCCTCAGAACAATGCCCACTGCCACCCCCACCCCCAACACCAATCCCACCTTCAGACCCAACCCCACCTCCAGACCCAACACCAACACCACCTCCAGACCCAGCCCCACCCCCAGACCCAACACCACCTCCAGACCCAACACCAATCCCACCTTCAAACCCAACCCCACCTCCAGACCCAAGCACACCCCCACATCCACCCAAAACACCACCCCCAACCCCAACCCCACCCCCATCAGATGCCTCTGCCTCAGGGCCAGCCCCTGCCCTCCCCTCAGCCCTACCTCCCACCCTTTCCGCCAGCTCCGCCGGCGTACCCCCACTCCCACAGGGCCTCCGGCCCTCCGCAGGCCACCGCCGGGAGGGAGGCGTCAGGCGTCCACCCGGCCGGTTCGTGCTGACCCGTAGCCTGTGCCCGCGGAGCATCCAACCCAGAGAGAGACAGGGAGAGGCAGGCGCAGGCGCTGGCTGCCCGGGCCGAGGAGGCGGGCGAGGGGAGTAGGGCGCGGCGCGTTCGAAGCGAGACGCGCGTCTGAAGGGAGCATGCGGCAGGGTTTGATGGGCCGGAATTGACGTGGAGAAGAGCTCAAAATGCAAAGCGCGAGTTATATGAGTTGTTCTTTGCATTGCTCCAAACAGAGTACAAATCTGACTGTTTGTTGTGGACATGGGAAATGGTGTTTCCGTATCCACGTAGAGGTTCACTTGATTCTTCTCCAGGTGTTCGGGCTCTCGACGCAAAAGACAAAATAGTCTTTATCTGTCGTTCAGATGAATAGATCAGGTGTCCCTGTATCTCTCTGGGCAGTGCTAGTTGCATGCACCCCACCCCTTCACACACGCACACACTTTAAACTATATCTTCGCGGGTACAGGCTTTACCTCATTGGCATATCATACCGTTTGCCTTTGGACCCATTCAGGCCCCACCACCCCCCACCCCCGTCACCCCCAAAAAGAAAATATTTGGCAAATCTTTGTGCATTTTTTTTGGTATTTTTTTCTCCAGATTTGTGCTCACACTCATATTATCCATCCATCCATCTTAGACATTGTTATTCCTTATGCAGACCTTGGGCCATCACAGAGAAAGTGTTTTTTCTTATTTTTCTTTTAGTGAAGCCATAGTTTTAGTGCCGTAAGCATCACTGGCCACCTGGCAGGTCACATTTCCTCTCAGCTGTTGCCATGTCTTCACTTCCCATGCTCCTTCCTTGTTGTTTTCGGTAACTTTAAAGCGGCACTTCCGGACTCTACCAGTAGGTGGGGTGGCTGTGTGCTTAATGTGATATGAGTCGGCGTTCTGGTCCCATTGGTGGAGCTGGCGACGGAGCGTGCTAGCTTATAACAAAGCTACATTTGACACTGTGTAATAAGGAAGAGGGGGTCGAAGTTCAACAAAGATATGGCACTGTTTTCAAACACCTATATGGAGAAACGACAGTGAATTTAGATGTATATAAAATGTATGAAGGGAACTATATTGCTATAATTCAGAGACAATATTGATTGGTTGATATAATAAATGTTGTAAAGTTCTATTGATATTTTAATTATAATTTTTTTAAATAATACTTGTTCATATGGTGCAGACCAGAACAACCAGTGGGATTATGGGTAACCACAGCTAACATTATGGTCAACCAATAATCTAACTTTATTGTTTTACTGCAAACTGTGGATTCTGTAAGAGCACCTTTAAGTGGCCCATTAAAACCGGCTTCATTGTTTATCTTGCCTCCTTGTTTTCATTCTACTTGAATGAATGCTCTGCTTCCCTGACATAGTCTAAAGATACATCTTAATCAGTTTTACTATGATGATAAATACATGTGTACTCACTTTTCCAATTAATCCTGGGACAACTTTTTCTGATGTTTTATTGGAAGGCTTCACAGTACCTAAATGCTGTTACTAATTTAATTTAAACTAGTGTGGAGTGAGGGGGAGAAACTAGTACTGTAGCTTGAAGAAAAACTGACTTTTGTCAGTATTTCTGACAGAGGGCAGAAAATAATGAATACCGGTATCTAAGAAAAGTGAATAACATAATTCCTTCTTTTTTTCCCACCTAACACACATTTTTTGGTGTTTCTTGTCAAACTCTTGTCAGCTATAATTATGAGGTATTACCTTGCATATAATCCATAAAGGCTCATTAATATGAAATTTGAATGAAGCCTTTCGTTTGATATGCAGTGAATGGACCCCTGTGCTCTTTTGGTCTTTTGTGTGACACCAGACACCTGAAACGATGCAGTGCATAATTAAGTCCCTCGTCACTCGTCACTCATCTCTGTGGCATGTCCTAATAAACCTTTGGCATCTGGACACAAAGACATACCGGCAGTTTGCAGAGGGCCTTCAGAAGTACCTTGGAGATGTGTTGCATCAGGTGGCTAATTAATAAGTGCAAACAGAAGCACGCCAGACTCCTTCAAATGAGCAGCGAACAAGGAACAAACAGAATTAGCTCCTTGTGTCATGTTGTGGTCATATCTCAGTGACGTCCATACGCAGGTCAACGGGACCAGGAGACAATATAAAGGGCTCCCAGGTCTCTGGCCTGCCAAGCTGTTAGGCTGGAGGACCACTCAACTCAACAGGATGACATGGTGCTCCATATACTTGCAGAATGCTGCTGGGACGGATATTTCTTCCAGGGTGAGGCTATATCTTTGCATTTGGACCTTGGTCCTCTTACTTTGGTTTTCTAAAGTCAGTGATTTCCTGTACATAAAATGATTTTGTTATCTTGACATAATCTTGAATTTCATTGCATTTTCAAAGCTATATGATTTTTCCAGAAATAGTTCTTGACTCAGTGAATTACAGTAAAGACTCGGTGACTAATAATTTTCGTATACCCGATTTGGTACCATTTTACAAAAAGATTAACCCTTTAAAGGGTTTATGAATGTTTTCTAATTCAGTTATTAATTATGTTATTAACTATTTATACATCATTAATAAACTGTTATAACACTAGATTAATAGGGACAGTGGTGACCTGTTGCTTGTCAAATAGTGAGACCATGTAGTTTACCGCTAAGGCTCAGATTGGGCAAATAGCTTATAACCTTAGTGTCTGTTATTTATTGAGTTGATTCCCACCATCCATATTGATGTATCTTAGGATCTTATATTTATGACCATTAATTTATGAGTTACAAAGAGTTAGAACTTCTTTATTTACACAAAACAAAAACAACTTAGTACAAATCCTACAAAATTCAACCTGTCTTCAGTAAATATGGGTTGGATATTGGTAGCTGTTAATTTTTTTATTTATTTATTTTTTTTTTTGTAATGAACTTAATAAGGAAGGCAACGTCATACTGTTAACTGCTAACAGTAGCCTATGTTAGATAATGCTATGCTATATATAAAGGCCTATTGTTGTCTAAATTAAATATACTTAAACATAATGATAAACATGATCAGATATAATAGGCCTAGTAGGTGAATGCCAACATCCAAATTCAAATACTGTTTAACAGTTAAATTAATTGTATCAACTTATGACTTCACATAACATTTTATAGAGTCCACTAACAAAAAAATATCAAAAGTAAAATGTAAACATACCTTGAGAGTTCTCCAGCAAAGTTCCAGGAAAAATGTCCAAGTAGGCTAGCATTAGCCTAGCGAAATGAAATCCTCAGCAGGGCCACTGTCCCTGAATCATTTTAATAAATCGATGCCAGCAATGTCCCAAAACCAAAATTGTATCATCAAAACGTTGAATCCAAGGTAAATACTAAATATTATAGTTCTAACAGCAACAAAAACAATATCCACTGAATTAATTTTAACACTAGATGGTGCTAATCACTTAGTTTTTATATAACCAAGCTAATTCAATAACTGGGTTAGAACTACGTGGGCTGGTTTATATGCATTATATACAGTACCATACTGTATGTGTGTATGTAAAATGTTTGTTTTACAAATTTGGAAAGCAATGTCAAGGTCAAGTCTGATGTTTCATTTCACATAAAATAATGCTTTCCAGTCTTCCTCTCAGTAAGGAATAAAACATATTAATTTAACATTGGTATCAGTTCAGTACACTGCTGGGAGTAAACTCTCACTTTAAGTATTGAGAGAAAACCTAATTTACATACATAATTGTACAGTAGCATACGTGACATCAAGAGCTGATATTTAACATAATAGATAGATAGCAGTAACTTATCTCACCAAATAGTGAGCCTGTATGAAAACAGCTATAACTTGTTTATAACCGTTTAATATTGATTTATAAAGTATGTACAACATTTTAACTAATTTATAAATCCTTTATAAGGGTAGTCCTATTGTAAAGTGGTACCCATAGGCCTAATTTATTACAATTCTTCCAGGTCAATAATGTATACTGTTACAAATGTTTCTGCTCCCCATCATTTTATCTTGGATTGAGTTTTTTCTATCCAAGTAAACAAAATACATTTGAAAATATTCTGGAATTCTAGTACAGTATATCTTTAAATGTCTTGTATAATGTAAATGTTTTGATAATTATATAGTTCTTCTGTTTACAGGCGTTGTTAAGTGTAGGACATTGAGAATATAGTTGCTTGCTTCGAATACCTTTTAATA
Source organism: Speoplatyrhinus poulsoni (assembly GCA_025447795.1). Taxonomy (NCBI): domain Eukaryota; kingdom Metazoa; phylum Chordata; class Actinopteri; order Percopsiformes; family Amblyopsidae; genus Speoplatyrhinus; species Speoplatyrhinus poulsoni. The sequence goes on from JAOEGT010048776.1 coordinate 13,130, forward strand.
TGTATGTAAATATATTAGAAGTAAAGACACAATTAGGACTTTTTAAGCAGACAGTGGTTTATGCCACCACAAGGGGGCGGTGATGTCTATATCATGCAGTAGGCTATGACAATTATGCAGAACTAAAGTCATAATAAGGTACAAATGGAGAATGTTATTATGGACTTGCAATGAACATATGACCACGCTGGGTTCACGCACTCATACCAACCAGATATCTTCATCGCACCAAAATGGTTATATGTTTTGCAAACAGTGTAACACAACCATCATAAAAATCAATAATGGTAAAACTAAAACATTATTACATATAGCATAAAGTAGTTGTCACCGTGAAGCCAAGCCAGCACATGTTATGGGAATGGGCAGATCGTTATTGATGAATGAGGAGTAAGGAAATATGTACAGTAGGCTAACCCATTTGTCTGTTCATGTAGGCTAGCCATTGGGATGCTAAATGACTAACGTTATCTTGTGTGTAACGTGCCTTTATTGGACTCTACAGAAGCTCCAGATACTGGTGTTGATGCTGCTGGTCTCTCATCTGGCCTGCGACGCTCATAGCGTCCCCGGGTGCTGCAGACAGCCTTCCCGCTCCTGCCGCTTTTATGAGCTGCTGTGCCGCAATGGCTCCAGCAGGGGAAGCCTCAACGACGACGCTGCCGCTGGCATTCTCACCCTGGGGAAGAGAAAGGAACCGGCCAGTCGCGTACAAAGCCGGCTCCACCAGCTACTCCAAGGCTCCAGGAACCAAGCAGCGGGAATATTGACTATGGGCAAGAGGACAGACTAAAAGTCAGTTGGTTGCACACACCTTTGAAGACAAAAGCCTGTTGCAATATGGGACACACATAACACATTTATCTGTGCATTGTTTCCATTATTATTATTATTATTATTATTATTATTATTATTATTATTATTATTATTAATATCATTAATATTATAGCTACCTACCCTGATGTGCACAGTACAGTATCAGTATCATTTGTATTTGATTTGATAACACTATGTTTAAGGAGAACTTTGGGCCTATATGTTTGATCAGGAGTATTATGGGTAGACAGGCCAGTCTGTATAGTTTTTAGGTGTCTATAACGCTGCTATTAATCCATCTGTCTAGTAGGCTACATAATCTGTTGGTACATATGTGTGTCATTTGGTGTGGTCTAATAAAATAAATAAAAAAACACAAAAAACTGAAATTAGTCTGTTGCATAATTTGGTGGTTCACATGATGATCTGTCCCACTGCCTCAGATGACAGAAAGCTACCATACGCGCTGCATTAGCAGAGCCACGAAAGGATCACCACCCATCACATTGTCTGTTTTCCCCTCCTGCCCCCAGGAAGGAGGTTTAGGAGCATACACTCAAGGACCAGCAGGATGCTGAGCAGCTTCTTGCCACAAGCTGTCAGGCTCATAAATGGACCGATATGACATGATCCCCATCAGATATGACTATACACATTCTTATTTTGTAATAATGTATTGTACCTAAAGACTGTTGTTGTTTTTACTCTAGTGTTTTCATTGTTTTTACTGTCTTATTACAGTATTACACTGGCACTTTGGGAACAGTATTTAATCTCTGTATGTATGCAAATACATGAAGAAATAACAACAAAAGAAATCTCTAATATCTAATCTCATTACATCTTGACACAAAGCACATAATACGACCACCAACTGTTTTAGAGCACCAACTAAACCAAAAAGTAATTTCTAATAAATTGAGTGAGAACTGGAAAGAGAACGGGCTTGCGTGCGCGCGTGTGTGTGTGTGTAGGTGTGTGTGTGTAGGGAAGAGTGACATCGTGCGCTATGGGTGGCTGCAGCAGACTGTGAGAAGCAGGCTCCAGCACAGATAGCAGAGGGATGCTTATCTAAGGCTCTGAGCAGTGAGGTGGAAGCTTTGTAGGTGGACAATAGAATACATGTTAGGCAAGTTATTGAAGGCTGACTGCAGTGAGAGTCAGCTAAATCACAATGTTAATGCTCTGGGATTACAACCGCACCATAGTACCACTACTTCTCGTTATGTTTGGTGAAAATCACGGGTTGTGTCTCAAGCACTAGAACCGTGGGTGGAGGTATAACGCTCTGAAGATGGACTGTTGAACCAACCGGGGACTGCGGTGGTCACTATCCGGGAAAAGATGCCTGTAATGAAGGGGCTCCTAGCACCGCAGAACACCTTCTTAGACACTATTGCAAACCACTTTGATGGCACCCGTAAGTATTTTACGTTACTATCCACCTAGATACACTTGTGGTATGTTAATCGTAGGGACTATGAACAAACTTGCACAAAACTACCCTGTTTAAATTTACTTGACAGTGCTCAGTTAACTTGTGAGTTAAAGTGCTTAATTAACTCTTGCTCAAGATCAAGAGCTCTAAAAATAGTTTAATGGAAAAATGTAATATAGTGATCTTATCACATCTTATACAACCCAATGTGAGATCACTTTTAAAAGCATGATTAATTAAAATACTGCATATACCCCTTTTGCATATCATTTGGGATACTACTTGTAATGATGTTCAAGAAGAAAGGAAGGAAAGCAAAGACAATGTAACTATCATTATCCAACCGCTGTATCTGACCAAATTTACAAATCCATGTCACGACCCCAGGATAGATGCGGTGATGAATGGTGATTGGACAAGGGTCTGGTGGAGTGTAGAGTGAAGTGAAGAGCCACTTGTTGTGCCTTGCTGTTCATTAACATGCATGTTGTTAAGAAAATTCCCACATTGCGTGGAGTTGGAGTTGGTCCAGTTAGTTTCCCAGCAGAGAATATTCCAAATGACATCACTGGAAGCTGGAGCTCTTCATATGAAAAGATGCATTGATAGTTCTATATGAACAAGTATGTGTGCTACCAAACTGTAAATGTGGGGAAATGCTACACAGTGTTTGTCACCATTATTTGAATATGGGTTGGGGGTTATTATAATGAGCTTTTGGATAGTGCATTGACTGACTAATGTGTCAAAGACATTTAAACTCCAGAAATGTTTTGGAAACATTTCACTTATTATCATGGCCTCTTCTTAAAACATGATATTGACCCACTGGAGGTTGATTTATTACATCACCAAAAATGCAGTATGGTGTTTAATTGGTTATTTTCTTGTATATTTCTGGTTTACATTACAGAAATGTCTTGGTTTTACCATTTTAATTCTTAATACGTCCCTTGTTTGAAACCTTAGCACAAAGGAGAAGACATATTTACAGACCAAAAGCAGCGTTTAGTGTGTATTGTGTAGTGTGATTTGCTGTATCCATACTGAACGTGTCCTATATCAATTTGTGAACTCAGTGTGCAGTCTGTCTCTGTTTCCACTCCTCTGCCTTGCTTGTCCTCTGGGAAACTCAGCAAGATGCAAACAAGCGGCATTGTGCCCTGAGCTGTTCTGTCTGCCGAAGCAGCAGCCATGTATCAGACGTGTAGGTGGGCAAGCTGACCGAGGGGGCTGCGTGGGCGGTGAAACAATACTCACAATAGAGATGCTTTTGAATCAAGATGTGATCCAATCTCAAACGGCCTTGGGTTTTTGTCGTGACACTGTATGAGGCTAATGTTCAGCATCCTGGAGAATTAAGTTATAAAGCTGAAAACGACAAAAGCATTATTTGTGTCTATAATCATCAAATACACTGGTTTATTAAACAGGAAAACCCTCACATCATTTGAACAAACCAAAAGGCACACATTTACAGTACAGTGAGTGGGCTATTATTATCTGGTACCCCCTGTACCGGCATACAGTACATCTGTACTGACACATGCCCACACACAGCAGGTTTAATAGGCTGAATAAAGCATTGTATGAATTCATAGTATATTATAGTGTCATTATAATAGTGTATACGGGGAGGGTAGTGCAAGGTCTTGAGTCGGAGCCCTTGGCTAAGAAGTGGGCCAAAGTTGAAATGATCAGAGAGGATTTGCCTTAGTTTTCATGCTTGGGTTTTGAATGGACTATCTACATACAGTATAGCTTGCATTTCTTTTGTATTTGAGATGATCTTATAGTGTTGTGCACAGCATGCTCATGCACTTTGTAACATTTCTCAGCGTACTGCTCCACTCTAATTGCTGTGTAGGTGTTAGAATCGCAGCTCCCGCTGCCTCCTAAAGGCTAGCACATTTATAGTTATTTTAAGAATGCAGTGGATCCATTTTTATTCAGTTATCTCAGTTTAACTGGACTAAGACAGTTTTAGGGACAGTATCTTGGTAACCATATATATATATATATATATATATATAATTAGCAGCTTTGCCATATGCTTTTCTTCATAAATTGCTATGGCAACACAAGCATATTTTAGCTGTTGTGGTAATTAACACCACTGCGAACAGAAACTGTGTACTCATTCTGGCATGGAAACCCTTGTGACTCACACTGACTATGTTTTGATGGTTGATACAATTTATTTATAAGATAATGATGATTAAAAAAAAAGAAAAAAAAGGACTTGATTCATAAAATGATATACATTTTCCATGTGTTTTATTGAACTGCACATCCTTGCTATAGGAGCATTATTCTGTTGTGATTAGAAACGGATTAATACAACAATGTTCTCATCCAAAGTTTTGACATATTCACTAATGAGTGCAATCAAATGCCAGTCCTCCAAGCACATATGAGTGGAACATACGCTTGTCTTAAAGTCTAAGGAGACATTCTAACTGAAGATATAAGAAAACTGGTTTTCTGCTAGTTAAGATCCTGGTCAGAAAACCTGAATATTGTGCAATTAATTGGTGATTACAGTACAAATTAAACATGACATTTTTACAATTTTGTGACACTTTTGCCACACACACAAGGGACATTACTTAAACGCAAATAGTAATGAATGCATTTATAACATAGTAATTCATTGTAACTTCTATTTAAATACAATGTATTTGCTATGTAAAAAATGCTTTCGCTGTATTGGTTATTACCATTGAACTATATAATAATGGTTATTACACATTGAGACAAGTATGCGGAACAAGCACATGTAATGATGCTTTTTGCACGTTTAATAACCAATACATCGAAAAAATGGTGTAACAAGAGTTGGGCTCCGGTAACGGCTGAGCTCTAGTATTTACATATCAGTTATTAATTACTTTTATAAATGCATGTATTACTAATTTGTTAAATATTAATTACCCTTAATGTAAAGTGTTACCTTTTGTTTTCTATATATGTGTAGATTATTCTATATGTTAAAATTAAAATTGACAAAAAAGTTAAAAATATATTTGACAATTTTATTTCACACTTGAGTTTCTGCAAGAAAGTACAGTTATGCAATATGCACTCACTGAAGACCAGGTAATATATTGCTCATACTGTAGTTGTCATAGAAACAGGAGTTGAGAATTGGTCCATGTTGTCTTTTATTGACAGTCTCATAGGACTAATGAATCATTTTTGTTTCAGATTTTCAAATCGCAATGAGTTCCTATCCTATTCCTATCCTATATACTTATTTTACCTTGTGAACATTTTACATCAGCTTGGTTTTAAAAACAACAGTAGTTACCATATACAGTAAGTGATATGTGAAAGCTAATGTAAGCTCTGGTTATGTATCGCTAATTGCTGAAAATTAGATGTTGGGAAAACAGAAGCAAAAAGCAGGACTCCTGGGGCTTCAATCTAACCAGTGATAGTGACATACTGCAGCATGCTATAGAATATAGCCTATAGGCTGTTATAGTAATATGGTAATAGTGACTTAATTCAGTGACCTGTCAGCACATATATACAGCGTCTGTCCTTGTGTACGTATGTGCATGCATGTGCTTGTTATGCTAAAATCGACTGCATATTAGCCGGTGGAGAACCTAACCACCCTCATTGTGCTCCTGCCTTGACACCCAATTAATAGCTCCAAAGACTCCCCCTGGGCACCAGACTACAGTGACTCAGTTAGTTGCCCTCACGCACCCTTGGGTGTCGCACACGCACAAACACAAACACACACGCTCACGTGCGCACACACACACATGCATGCACAGGAGCACACACACATGCACACGCCACCATACTTCAAAGTCTGCTCTTTAGACTCATTTTATGAGGCCCATTGGGCTTTGAGCTGAATCCAGAGAGAGCATCCTAGTGAAAGAAAACAAGATGCTCTGTGGGTAAAGGTTTAATCACCCATGAAAAAGACCAGGCCATGAAAGAGATGTTAGATTGAAGGTCTAAAGGATGATGTTCCACATCAACTATAATAATATCTCAAAGATTATACTTTTATACAATAGCCTGTCCCTGATGAAATCACTTGCATGACTACATCTCTTCTCACAGATAGTAATTTCCTGCTGGGGAACTCTCAGGGTCGTCAAGGCTACCCCATCGTTTATTGCTCGGACGGATTCTGCGTGCTGACGGGATTTGTCAGGACAGAGGTGATGCAAAAGATCTGCACCTGCCGCTTCCTCCATGGGCCAGACACCAGCGAGAGAGTCACCCAGCAGGTGGAAAAGGCACTGGAGAGCCAACAGGAATACCAAGGAGAAGTCCGCTTCTATAAGAAGGACGGTAGGGAATAGCGTTTGTTGGAGAACATCATTAGATATCATACATTATCATTATGCCTATTTCACCATAATCTTCCCTCAGAATGTTTAACCAATCGGCATGGCTACAACTGTTTTGATCGCCTCATCTAGCTCTACCACTATTTAGAAACATGCTTGACTTCAACGTCATCTAACTAACCCACCAGCAGGGTGGCTGTGAAAACGCTGATGGGTTTCCAGACTATAATCTCAGAGAAAAGATTTTAGTTGAGAGAAATAGTTGGGCGAAGCCAGGCTAGGGTCCTCCCACAAATTTGCCAAATCAAATGAAATCATGTCCCAAACCACTTTCTCAAGCAATGGTGGAAGTCCTTAATAATGGCTTCATTTAAGAAAATGTTGTTTAGTACTATACAAGAATAATATTTATATATATATATATATATATATATATATATATGTATATATATATATATATATAGTAGGCTACATATTTGAAGTATGAATAGTATAAATGTTTAGGCTACACAACGCGTATTGCAC
>JAOEGT010048787.1:0-20224 GCA_025447795.1 Speoplatyrhinus poulsoni
AGCTGGACGTGCCTGGAACACCTCCCAAGGGAGGCGCCCAGGAGGCATCCTTACTAGATGCCCGTACCACCTCAACTTTTTATTATTACCCCACTTATAATTTGATATTTAGTAGATATTCTCAGCCGAAGCACAATACAGTACATTGACTACATGAGTACATGTGGAATCGCCCTACAGGTAATTTAGAGCATCCACTGAGGCCAACCTATCATGGGTACAATCAAATGCAACACCGTTTTTTTTTTTTTTTAATGGTAAATCATCTCTTCCACATTTTTCTCGGGCTATTTATTGCTTTCATCTGTGTGAAACTACTTGGGCCAATGGAAAGATGACCTAACGCTTGTTGCATTAAACACAGTGAAAACTACAGTGAAACATTTCCTAGTGTGGCAAATGTGATGTTTGAACATGTTTGAGTAAGACATGTAATCATGCATCCCTTGGCCACACAATTGCTCATTTCTTTTCCATTTCTCTACTCCATATTTCATTAAAAGAAAATCATTTGGATTGACTCATTGGCTCTGCACCGACTCATCTGAATTCCCAATTATTCTCGTATTTTACCCTTTCATCCAGCCACATTAGAATAATGTAATGTAATTTCATAATTCTCCCTACAATCATGCATCACAGTGGTTCTTGGTTACAATTGTACGTCTCCGTTTGGTTGTCTCAGACCCAGACCTTGTCATTTAACAGGGCGGAGGGTGTTAATGTTACCGTGTTGAGAACAATGAACCATTATGCTTCCGTCAAAAGATGTGATTGGGGAACAGTTCTTTTACCATACTGTACCACCTCAGTCACAAAGGTGTCAGGTCACTGTAAGACTGTGTGTGTGTGTGCGGTATGGAAAACAGCGGGTGCCTGAGGCCTGTAAGAAGATTGCAGGCACAATATGTAATAAAAAATAATAATAAAAAGATGATTTTCCCTGCACTCCACAACTCCCTCGAATGCTGTCGACAAGTCTGAGTTCCACATTGTGTATGGCATCACTTTCCATCCCGGATCCTTATTTGAAAACCTATCAATATGGAAATCAAACGCTCAAGCTCCTGTTTGTCCTCACCCCAGCCTCCCAAAATGCCCATCTCCTTCAGTTACTCAACCTTTCATTGAAAAATCCCACCTGCTAACTTTAACTGCATGTGACATATTGAATGCTTCGCACGCAGGTTGTCTGACCTCCATGACAGCCAGACAAGCCACAGGCTGATCCACGGTATCAACTGTTAACGCACACCCTCCCCTGGGATTTCCCAATCAATAGAGCAATGGGATACCTCCTTTTTTTATAGACCAAGAGCCAATCAAGGGAGGAAGGTAGGGGGAATGGCTTATTGGGGGTGGGGGGGAGGGGGTTATTCAAGACTTGGGTGAACTTCCTCTTCCCCAGCAAGGAAGGAATATTGGATATCTTACCGCGAAACTCTATCCTGAGGAGAGACGTGTAGCCACTTTAAATTAAAATGTAGCTTATGATAAGGTCATAACATTATGACAATATTTACATTCAGACCATTATCAAATGTCTCCTAGACGCAGCTTCAAGATCAAAGCCTGCAGCGTACTTGAATTGCATTGTATTCAGGCTGGTGATCTGTCATATGATGTTTGGGTTATTTCAGAACTTATTTGTTGGAAAGTGTGTTCGGTTTTAATCATTTTCTGATGTGTATATCCTCTCCTTTCATCAGGTGAAGGGTATACCGCTTATTTCACAAAATGGCTATTTTATATTTGGTGACAGCTATGAATAAGGCCATTCTGACTATGTTGACAATATTGTATGTTTTAGGAGCATGTACTGTACATGTGAAGTATTTGGGATGTATTGTAATACGGAGGCCTTTACAATAGCCCCTACTGCCGAGTTTGTTGCGAGACACCCACACCCTCCCTTGCTCCTCTTTATATTTTCTATTTGGTTGTACTGCTTGTATTCTGTTCTGTGGTTTTACTGTAGGTTGTGTTTTTTTCATGCTTGTTTATCATATTGCTGTATGGTTCTGTTACTGCAGGCCTGTTTGGGGGCATATTGATATAAACTCACATACATGTGTATGACGAGTAGCTTCCAGAACTAAGCCATTCTGCCAAAGATAAACTGGTACCATACTGTTTAAGTTTTATAAATTGCTTATAGCAGACGATAGTGGCTTGACAGAACTACAGTACATGACATCATTCTAAGACAAAAAGGGGTAAAGTAATTGTGAAGTCAGATGTGACACAGAATGGTCTATCATCACAGTAAGACTGTCCAAGCACACACATATACAGACAGATTCAAGGTATGCAGTACCGACTGTAAAACATTGGCACACCATTACCTAATTTACAATGTCATTGTTGTACACCATAAATAAATATGACATTGATCAAATAGATCATGCACTTATGGGAGTGGTTGCCAGTACTTACATTACATATACAGTATTTCTAACAATATACATACTTTTTTAAACAAATATATATAATGTCATTAAATGTCATATAATTAATGCCATTAAATAATTTAATAATTAAATCATTCATATATATTCCACATTTTCAGTAATTTATATTCACTTTTGCAGTAACATTGGATATCTTAACACCAACAATGTGTGTCTTTGGAGTAGGGTAGGATTTATTTTCTCTATGCTCCTGATCTCTTCCTTATAAGGTCATCTGGGTGTAGTGATCAGCTGAGTGGCCACCAACTCCCAACTGATAGCCGGCAACTCACGGACATCCGCAACCTGCCATAACTAGCGCTTCGCTCAATTATTATCATTACCAAAGATGTTTGAACACATTTATGTCACTTTTGTAGCAAAAATTACTTCTTCATTCATGTTTCTGCCTCCAGGACTTTCAATACCTGCTAAATGCTGAACTAGTGCCACTGAGCAATGCTGTAAGGGAGTCCATCAACCCTCCTGACATCCCAAGTTGCCCTCTCCTCTCTCCAACCCAGTCACAGGTCAAGCGGAACCATTATGGAAAAATTATTTGACATAAAGGAGATATCTGCTCTGCCTGCGGGATAATTGTGTATTGATTGTAAATAATGGCTTTGTTGTAGTTTATAATGAAGAGTGCATTGCAGCACTTTTTGCCTGGGCATGTGGTTCTATATCCCTGTGGAGGGCTGAGGTTAGCACTATACCATCTAGTGTAAGAGTTATCTGCAGCAGGGCCCTCCAGAGCACTTGAACTTACTGTATGGCAAAGTGCCGCTCCACTTGAGATAGTTTTACGGGAAAAGGCTCTATAATGTGCATGTAATGTGCAGGTAAAATGGACAATTTATTTAGCATTATAAGCTACACTTACACTAAACGGTGGGTTAGCGGTTATTATCCAATACACTTTGTCAAATTCAGCAAATATCTATTCACAGACCACTAGCTCTACGTTCTGTGTGTGCGCAATGAAAAATATTAAGGTGTTACTACACAGCTCAGGCTTTGTAAATGAGAAAAACAAACAAGGTGGTGCAGACCGCACAACACAACACTATCCCAGCCTTGCTAATGCGTGTCCAATGTGGTGGGCAGAGCTTCTGAGGGAGCTCCCTATGTAGCAGCGGATAGATGTTTTTGTTTTGATGCTGAGTTCAACAATCTTTCAACAATCAACAATCTTTCTCCAGCATTGCTTACTGTACATGCACCTCCAGCATCGCTTACATGCAACTGCTATGACATTAATATTCTTAGTGATATTTTCATAATTTCAAATCAGATGACCTATACAGATTTGACAAAAAAATCTATGCACCTGATTTACGGGCTATTTAAAACCCTGAAGAATGACAGCTAATCACCATATTCAAATGACAGTTGCTACTTTTAAAACAAGAGGTGATTGTGTTTGGTACAGTGGCCCCTATAGGCTCTGGAACTCTCTCCTGCTAGCCTTGAGAACCTTGGAGTATGTGGACACTTTTAAAAAACATCCTAAGACACATCTTTTTAAACAAGCCTTTTATTAATCATTATTGTTGTCTCTACATTCTTTGCACTATACTGGTACCTTATAGTACTGTATCTACGGTACTTTGTTTTATTTTATTTCCTTGTTCTAAGGAGTATTTTAATGTGTTTTGCACCTTTTTATGTTTTATTGCAATTTTATATGCTTCTATGTTGTTGACATCGCATTATACTGTGAAGCACATTGTGACTGCTGTCTGTGAAAGGTGCTATACAAATAAATGACTTGCTTACTCTAGTACGGTAAACAAATAATTTTCTAATATATTTTAATAATTATAAAATAGTGCTCTTTCAGCACAACTAGAAAGGGCATAAGCATTGGAAAGGTCAAAAATAGCCTTCCCCCAGAATTAATTAGTTTTTCCAAATTCGTACAATATTTATATTTAATATTTGCACATTTATAATATAGTTATAAATGTGGAGGAGAAAGGCAGCCATTATTTTGGAGAAATTCCAATCCAGGCACCATTCATCACCTGGTCAATACCATCCCTACAGTGAAGCATGGTGGTGGCAGCATCATGCTTTGGGAATGTTTTTCAGCGACAGGAACTGGGAGACTAGTCAGGATAGAGGCAAAGATGAATGCAAAAATGTAGAGACATTCTTGATCAAAACCTGCTCCAGAGCGCTCTGGACCTCAGACTGGGGAGAAAGTTCATCTTCCAACAGGACAACGACCCCAAGCACACAGCCAAGATAACAAAGGAGTGGGTTTGGGATAACTCTGTGAATGTCCTTAAGTGGCCCAGCCAGAGCTCAGACTTGATCCTGATTGAACATCTCTGGAGAGATCAGAAAATGGCTGTGCACAGACTCTCCCAATCCAACCTGATGGAGCTTGAGAAGTCCTGCAAAGAAGAATGGGGAGAACTGCAGAAAAGTAGGTGTGCCAGCTTGTAGCATCATACTCAAACAGACTTGATGCTATTATTGCTGCCAAAGGTGCTTCAACAAAGTATTGACCAAAGGCTGTGAATACTGTGATTTCTTTATATTTTATTTTATCTAAAACAAGCAACTGTTAACACATCCCAATGGAGCGTGGTTACACTAGGCTAGGGAAAACAGCCACCCCAAAGAATGTTTGGTTATACCCATGGCGACCATCCTCCTAAAAAAGAAGTTGGGAGACGCACTCAGTCATTTGAGCTGGGCGAGAAGTGCTCATTATAATGAACAGCCATTTTGACATCATGCTTTAATTATTTTAATGTATCAATGCCACATCTGGAACGCATCCCAAACAAAGAGAAAAAAATAAAGTATTAACTTTTAACTCAAGAGGATGTGGCACATTTCCACTGACACTCAGTAAATGTGTGAGAGCACAAGAATACCCAATAACTAATATTTTGCACCTGAAAGAAAACAGCAAACATTTATCAGCAAACAATAACCCAGGTTGGAAAAACTAATGTTTTAATGAATCGGCAGTAAATGGAATAATTACCTCAGTAGAAGTTCTCTTACATCCGTTTTACGTTGCATAACTGAATCGTGCTGAATGTCTATACATACGTAAGCTCGACATTACTTTCAGAAAGTGGGTAGAAGATTTTCATTGGCTGTTAGCATTGTCACTCAAGTCTGTATAATTTCCATCACGATGCTAGTGCATTTCAGTCTATTTGTGGCAGTAACCTGACTGCATACATATAATTACAATAAGTTTATAAGTTTATAATACGTTTAATACAAGTTATCGTCCAACTTAGTCATTGATTTATGTAGTTGGTCATCACTTAACTGCAAGTCAAGGCTGGCTATGCCAAACTACCTCAACAGCAACAACACCCAATATGTCACAGATAGGCTATTGTAGCTTAAAGAGTTTGACAAAGTAGCAATACATACCAGAGGCATAGCACTGGGGGCAATAATCTCAATTCACTAGAGATGATCACCCTGTAAACCCTATATCAAGCACTCAGCACTGCCCTTCCCCACTACATGAGATATCATCTTTATCTTTCCTCTACGCCTCCGTCGAGCAATATAATGGTTGTAAACATCAGCCGCCATCATGTGAACACTGTAGATAGGAGGACTCTGGGAGATGGAGTGAACAACCTCAGTGTATGTTGTTATGCTGGGCCTGTGTGTGCAGACACCCCCTTTGCGCATGTGATCACTACAGTATGTGCTGAGCGCAAGCAATTTGTGTTTATTGGGGGGGTGGTTACATAGACACACGCAGGGGAAGGATTTAACGTTGCGCCAGTGTGTGAGCGTGTGCACGCATCCAGGGGCCAGGGCATCATAGGGAAGGGAAGATGAGACATGGGAACGGGATTCATCAGCGCACAGTCAGACACAGGGGCAGGGAGGGGGGGAGAGAGAGAGAGAGAGATAGAGAGAGAGAGCAAACAAGAGAAGAGGGAGAGAGAGAGAGAGAGATCGTTTTCTTCACTGTGTATATTCCTTTCTTGGGTGTTGTCAGAGAGATCAAAGTGTCGCCAGGCAAAGCAAGCAAGTTGCTCTCAGACTGCCAGCAGCAGAGAAGTGTGACCGACCGAAGCAGCGACGGAAGAGAGGAAGAAAGCAGAGATGGAGGGTGGCGGCAGCAGCAGCAGGAGGAGTGGCAGGAGGAGGAGTGAGGAGTTGTCTTCTGGAAGTAAATTGTGGGCGATGGTAATTGAATGTACAGCGAGTTGAACATGATGCCCAGTGGAAAGAGCAGCCCACTCAAACCCAGGGGTTAGACGCGATGTGGGCCACCGCACTGTATACTCTTAATCAGTTGTGTAATTATGCAGCTACTCACAAACACACCTCTTTGAGATCTGATACCACCCCCCCCCCATTCTCCCCCCGCCCATTCTAATGCGGCCGTAGTGTTGTTAACGTTTACAAGGCAATGTTGGGCTTTGCCGCTTAACACGTTTAATTTGTCTAATTTGATAATGCGTTTGCTCAGAACACGCATGGGTGGATCACATTTGTGAGGGGCTCTATTATACGAACACAAATAACCCGTTGTGTACTGCACATACAGTAGGATAAGATGTCTATAATCTGGTCAACAAAAGGACTTCAGACAACAGGATCTATTGATTTGTATTAGGTGTCCTACAATTAATTAACATTGTGTGGAGAAGAATATGTACTAAACAGCATCCAGACAGCAGTTCATTGCAGACACATTCGAGCCGCTTCTCTCCCATGTGAAACACAGCTTGCCTGTACACTTACAGTCCCCCCTGTCACAGCACCGGGGAAAAAGGCTGACTCACTGCTGCTTCATTACTGAAGTGGATTATGATTGTGTTTACGCACACACTAACTTGTTTTGTTTAAATCTCCTGCTCCAACAGACAGCAAGGAAGCAGGCAGGCAAGGAAGGAAGGATAGAAGGAAGGAAGAAGGTAGGTCCATACACTGACAGCTCTGCCGATTTAGGAAAAAGCTCACAGTGCCCTCTACTGTCACAGACCGTGACTAACATCTCCTGTACTTAAAGTGTAGCCTCCTAAAATGGAACTTTGAGATACTCTTGAGGTTTCTGGACATGAAAACATTCCAAGGTTTTCCGTGCTCAAGAACACCCATTCCAAATCTTTACCTGACAAAACTTAACAACTTAGCCTAACATTTATATAACAGCAATACCTTTAACTGTCTTATTGAATGTATTAAAAATGATTGAAAAGATATATGGGTCAGGCAGCCAAAGTGAAGATACTGCTGTCCAGTAAACCACAACTGGCAGATGAGCCCTCTTGTCCTAAAGGGGCCAGAACTGGATGAGATGTAAGAAGTACTGTAGGTTAGTGTCATTATTATATGGCTATGCAGGAAGTATCAGCTACCGTTACCGCAAATATAATGCATTTAAATTCTGCATGTAAATACTATGGTACACATTATAGGATTTGTATGTGCACTCCTGAAGTCCAAGTGTGGCAAGTGCTCCATGTACGAACATGAATTACCCTACTCTCCTCTGAAACGTTTGGCCTTCCTTACTACGCACACACATCCACAAGAGTGTACTTAAATAAGCATGTGTCTGAGTACCTCTATGGTGTGATGTTAGCTTGAAGAGTGCTTCAGCCAAACACTGCCTGCGCCTGTTCCCAAGGCTCAGCTCAGCGAGAGCCTCATTTGACTGTGAGCTTGGCTGCCTGAACAGGTGGTGTCACCAGCACCGGACCTCGCCCACCCACTGCGTCAGCGCGCGGAGCGCAGCGCTAACGATCCTTGGGAAAGCACGCTGAACTCCGCGCCCTTCATGTCAGTTAACTCTCCGTGAGAGCAGAATATGATTACGTGGCCGCATAAAAAGGCCCAGTTGGCAGAAATGTTAGCATTTAGTACATTAAGGATGTATCAAATGGGCATGAAATAGAACATGTTGGAGAAGCTTTTATGAAACCTGCAATCAATTAGTCTCATCTGCTACTTCCTATACAATATAAACTATACTAATAAAGATACATTAACAATATTGCCTATGGCATGAATAAAATGTCTATCTAGATTTTTCCATAACCACCCCCCCACACACACACACACACACACACACACACACACACAAACACAACCTTCCCGACCCATCTATATTCTTTTTTTACATATACAGTAAATAATTTTAGTTTAGATATGAAATGTGATTTCAACCGGGCATCTTAATGGGGTAAATGTGTGCAGCTGTAAAAATCTGAAGCAAGATGTTGCTGAAACGATGTGTGTGCAAAGCAAACGTTCCCTGGATAAATAATGGTTAAAATATGATGAAAAGCATTTTTCTGCTTGGCATCCTAGCATTAGCCACGGAGCACTGGACCCATACGCCAAGTGGCCATAAATCTAGACTAGAGCAGTCCGTCTTCCTGTCTCCAAACTAATGGGGACAATTTTGAAACTCAAAACACAAGCTGGCTGTAATTAGTGCATGGGCGGCTACAACAAAATCTTAGTATTAACCCTCCTATTCTGTGTTTGTGTGTGTACATATTCAAAATTATAATTTATTAATTCAGTATTTCTGTAACAAAGGGAAAATAAATTTTAATGGCAAAATTGCTTTGACCGGTCACCAATTGTCATATCCGTGATCAAGAAGGAAGTTATGCTGGCCCCACACTAGAGGATTTTTCGCCCGATTCTGGGTCCAATATGCTCCTCCCAACAATCACAGGGGCATTCCCAACTCGAGGCTAGTCGGAACCAAAAATCTGCCCAATAATTATTATTATTACTTGAAATCCTGTAGTGGGATGGGTATAGAGATTGGACCCCCAGCATAATCTCGCAATAGCTAATGAGACGTCAGATGACTGGGAGTCACAACAACGTTGCCATAGATACAGGCAACCATGTATCCTACCTTCCAGATCACGCTGGACACGCAAGACTTTTACATCAAACAAGGTTTTTCCATCTTCTCACTAAGGTCATCTGACAGTGGTTTATTGAAAGTTTCTAGTAAGAGCAATATGAAAATCTGTGATGCAGCCTTTATTAACTATGCCCCCAAGCTTTTGAACTCTATTATATATATATATATATATATATATATATATATATAGCCAAATAAGCTATTTCTATTCAATTTAGCTTTTAGCTAGCTTGCAACTGCACTACTCTGCACTGCTAATCTGCTACAGAAAATTATCTCTGTTGTCTAATTTAATATGCTGTAGTTTCTTTTTTTTTTACTTTATTTTAGGTATGTCATTTCAGTATCATATTATGGATTTTTATTAACCATTCATAAACCTCTTATGTTGCTAAAAATAAAAATATCATGGAAGGCCCGGTCGCCATACCGGAAAAAATACCTGTGGCAGGCCCATTTGTAACAGTGATCAATTTATTTTCAAACTAGTATTATGCTGTTGCAAAGTTATGATGTGGAATCATCTGATTGGTGCCAAGAAGCAGCTTACTGTACTCATTTTAAAAGAAAGTGTGTGCAGTGTGTGTGAAATCACGTTTGCTTCCATTGTCACACAAGGGCATTGCAGACTGCTACAAAGTGCACAACATCATGTCCGCACAAAACCACATTCTCAGTGAAAGCGTCTGTGCAGAGGCCTGCACTGAATCAGCCTCTGATGCTGAGTAAATTACTTCAAGAAGGTCACTGGTTGACATTTATACTGAAAAACCAGTGCCATAAAAAAGTGGACTTTATCAGCAGGGATTCAGAGGCTGAAGCTGGACTCGGACGTCATTGGTCTTTGATCAAATCACACAACGTTCTCAAGACAGGCACGTGAAAACGACTATGTACCTGATTTGCAAGCTCATGGAGGGGTGCCCATCAAAAAGAACACAACAGAGGACTCCCTGAATTTATGGCTAAATAAAACTGTGTGTGTTGCTGTTCACTTTCTGAGTGGAGGATAGCAGAGGTTGTGCTTTCCTAGATATGAGCTTCATGAACCACATTAAAATGTTAGTTTTAGAATATTTTGGAGGTCTCTTGACTATGGAATAATCTGAAAATACACCAGCCTTATCTTTTAATATGTCATTAGATGAAAACACACCTCTCTGCACACCTGACTGAACCATGATTGTACATATTGTAATACATTATGTTTGTTTATAATAACTGGTGCATGACATATTCAGCTATGACAAATGTAAGTTTTATTGTGCAGGTGCTTTAGACAAAAGCATTCTTTATTATTTTACGGTATACGCCAAGATTCTTTGCCAGATTATTTTAAAGGCAGGGTTAGTCATTCTTTAGAATGCTTGCTAACAAACTTCCTCAGAAGCTCCGCCCCACACATTGGAACACATTGAAAAGCCAAGGGCAATCGGTGTTCGCCACTTTGTTTATGTTCCTATTAACAGAGCCGGGGCTGTGGGGAGGGAGGGGTGGAGAGAGAAAGACAGACTTTATTGCCCCATGGGGAATATGTCTTGGACACAGTGCAGAATCTGCTGTTACAGACAGACATGCATACATGCAGACAGATAGACTTACAAGTACCTATACAGTACATCCCAAAAAACGAATTATTTATTGGTCAGTATAGAAGTACCTGATTATTTTTTAAGCACACACAGAACGGTAAGTTAGTGAAATGCGAGGAGATATTTGATGTGCGGTATATGACAATACGTATATTACTGTAGCTTCAATAGCTGACTATACATTTTAGACCAAACAAAATAATAAAATAAAACATTTTACCTAGGTTTTTGTGAAGATAACAATTATTCACACATGCACATTCATTGTTTTGTTCTTTAGCATATACAAGAGGTAACTTGGCAGAATAGAAGAATGTGCTGCCAGCTATAGCATGTTGTCATGGCAGCTGTGATTTATAGACCGGCCTTTCAGTATAGCATGGAGGCATGGTGGGCTCCAAACCCCCCGGGGTTATAACAGTCAAGCAACCCAGCAGGAGGGTGGGTCACTTCAACAGCCATTGGCGACAGTGTTAATAATTAGACAAATGACACACACACACACACACACACACACACACATAGATGATAATGCGCAAAATGCACAATTATTCAGAGGTTCTAAAACACTATAATTAGCAAGACTACATATTACATTTAAACAATTATGCCTGCATTCTTATCAACAGCAAATAAGCAGGTCTGTTACTACATCTTTCTCCAGACATTTTGAAAGACTACATAGATCGTACTCCTTCATTACCCAGCTATTGAAAATCGCATCTGATGTCATATGAATAGACAGCAAGTGGTCAATGGGAGCATAGCATCCCCCAACCATCTCGGCCAATGTGTTGCTTTGTAATGTGACACGCCTGACTCCATTTTAGAAAAGACAACAAGGGTTTTAATGAATGCTAAGGAGGCTGAACAAAGTTCTTAAAGTAGGCCTGTCATGGTCAACATTGGACAACACCACTCCAGAACCTTTTGCTCTCCAGCTGTACTTGTGGCCAAACGACAACCAAGAAGTACAAACGAAGAAATTAAAGATGAAGTCAGTCGTGTGTGAGTCTTAAGCCTGCCCTGCACGCTTGTGTGCATTGGTGTGTTGTGCATTAGTACCTGCCAGACCCACCCAAGCAGAGCAGTGGTTGTCAGAATGTTGCCTAGAATCACACAGGCGAAAGAAGATAACGGAGAAGTTAATTCTAAGAGTGCTGGGTCCCGAGCCAAACGGCAGCTTCGAGAAGGAGTCTAAGCTTCTTACTGAACTGGTTACTCGTCTAAGTGCCAGCCTGCCTCCTCCTCTTGTCTAGTCGCAGCTAAAACAGTGTGGGCCAGTAAGGGACAGAGAACGGTCACAGCAAGTCAAGCATGTTAGAGATAGTGAGGTTACACAAACAAAATTAATCAAGCATAAGTTTGCAAAAGGTAGAGGGAGAGCCAGAAGGCCCCTGGGCATGCACAGACACAGAGCTGTGTGTGACACACACACACACACACACACACATGCAAATCATCAAACAAACTGCTGCTCAGAAAAATATATACGAGGAGCCGATTGGGAATCAACAGCAACGAGTGAACGTGTTTGCCTTGAATGTTAAGAGTTTCTTAAGGGAGATTCTGGCTGCCTCTGATCATTTCAGGGACAAGTACACCACTCGAATTTGGCAGCTTCTCGGCTCTGGCGCTGAGTAGTGCAGCTGGCTGACAGTTAAATAAAGCCTGTGTGTGTGCGTATGTGCGTCTTCTACGCACGTGTTTCCATCCAGTTACAACGGACGTATTGATTGGAGAGTGGAGATTCATCCCTCAGGTCATATCGTGTGTGAAAGCTTTGTCCACCATGCCTTGTGTCTTCCTTGTCTGCGACTGACAGACACGGAGACTAAGAAGGGCCCATAGGCGGGCTGAATGATTGCCTGGCCACCTCCACCCTTGGCAGGGCGGGCGCTGGTCCAAGTCCTGAGCGGCTACAGTCGCTGTCAAAGTAAATAATGCCAGCGGCAAAGATATTTAACTGACTGCTGTGCGTTCCCATAAATTCGCCGTCTTAACAATTATTGATTAAATGCTTTCTCCTTAATAATGAAAAGACATAAATCTATTTAGAATAACACAAGGTACGTAATCTAATCAGAGCTGCATATGCCTGTTGCAAAAGGAGGCTTAAAAAACCAAAGAGGATGAATACACATTTATGAAAGTAGATTAATAATGAAGAATTAGCCTATATATCGGTCTATGAAGGTCACAAAAGAAAGGGGAACATGCATGGACTGAGAGGGTTCTGCATCTGCAACCCATATAGCTGTTTGTAATCAGCAGGCCCATTACTCAGAGAAGCCTGCAAAAGACTTATTGATCCAGCCGCTGTTTTTCTTCACACAAAAAAGACAAGTTCACCAATGTGTGAGGGAGCAGGGTAATTTAAAGAGGGGCTGTGGTCCTCATGCATGCAACAACTGATTAGTGCTGATGTGTTATTCAAGCCCAGATCTACACCAGTGGCCTAGCAGGTTAGATTCCCAAGCGGCAGTGAAACACTATAGAAATATATATAGAAAGATCCACAACATTGCAGTATCTGTAATGCTGCCTTCATTCCTCAAAACACACCATTCATTCCTGTGACTATGTGAAAGAAGAAGTGCATGTGCTGACGCCAAAGCTATCACACATACAGTAGTCCATCCACATATCAAAGCTAACATTATCTGTTTGTTACATACCGTCATGTGGATACAGGATATCTGTAAACAAACTAGCTACAGGACATCTGTAAACCTGCTCCACCGCACATTTAGTTGTACAGTGCATAAAATCACTAGGTGTCATAGTTCATTTTAGCGTAAATGTAACTATCAACACACATTTAGTCAATGAGGATAATGGGATTCCGCTGCTGCTTGAATTGCTTATCTGGAAACAACCATTCAGCGAAATGTCTACATGTACTAGTCTCAACAAGTAGATTTTTAACTAACAATGAGCTAACAAGGAAGTTGGAATCAAAGGGCAGTTATTCAACCACAGATTTTAAAACATTTTGAAAAGACAAGATCAAAAGTTAAGTACACATATCGCCACGGTAGCTGAATCTTGTAAGTGGATGTGACCGCAAGGCCCAGCATACTTTAAAGTGATTAGATTAAATAAGGCTGTCATTTACAATCACAGGTATTATTCACAAACTGAATTAGAATGAATTACCGAGGTGGGGATACAGGCCTTCATAGATCATGCATGGCCTTGTCAACGACTAACTAGAGGACTAACCCCGGTCTGGGAAATATAGCTTTTTACCATCTTGTGTCAATTTTCCCTTCCCTTCCTCTCTAGTTACTCAGCTGAGAAGAAGCCACTGTAACATGATTGTGTGTAATTATCAGCAAATTGGAATAATGGCAAACTGAGGCCAAGATACAAGTGACCTTCCCGTCTTGGAGCTTCACTTTACCAGCTGCCCCCTCATTGGACCAATGGACTTGCTGCCGTCCCAGGGGTCGAGCAACTCTAGACATGCTTTCATGGCCGCAAGTCTAAAGGCTAGCATCCTCCAGGTGTATAAGCTGACAGCACGAACCACGACACGACAAAGAGAGACTAGTCTCGGGGAAGGGGGTTTCTCAACAATTGAGTCCACTGAACTGTACAGACCATGACTCATTTGCATGTCTTAAAAGAGGGTATACACAAACTGGACTGAAACAGGTTCATTTATTTAAACTATCTATTAAACCAAGGTACACAGTAGAAGCAAATAGCAATTAAGGCAAATACTGTCTACTGTCATTATATTGTAATTGATGTTGTGAGTGGAATAACATATTTACATTGTACGGTTCTACCGTTTCTTTGAAAATGTACAGTATTCTCTGTAAATGTAATTAATGCAAGCTAAGCCAATAGTTTTCAATTTCAGCGAATATATGTAATATTATTTTTTTAAACGTGACCTTTTCCCGCAAAATAATCTTACATAAACAAGACTTAACATAATCTCCATTCTAAAATGTCCAAAATGCCATGGTAAATTACATATGGAGCACTGCAGAATAGTATCTGTTGTCTGCAATAACCGCCAAGCTAAGAGCCCCTCAACAACGCTGGCATCCCCCAAAAGACCTTTAACGGCCCCTGCTGTGTCAGCAGACATTTTGGTGGATGCTGGGCTTTAATCACAGAAACACACGTGAAACCAATCAATGATACCTTCCAGGATGTGGGAAAGGAGGTCAGGGATGTGGTCAATGGTGAGTTGAGATATGGATCAGTGATCTTCAGCCATTAGCCCCCCACAACCCCACGTCAACTCCCTCAACTTTTAGCGGCTGGCACAGTAAACATCTTCCTTTCCATTGTTGATACACTGCAAATAATGTCAGTCCATTAGTTGTTGCTCTTGTGACATTCAGGTGTACAATTCCGGCAGTATAAAATTCCTTCTGTTTCAAAGTGCTATTCTGTAATTATGTGATAGGTGTGCTGGATTATTAGCAGACTGCAATCCTACACAAACGCTAACAAAGTACTACTGCAGGCCTCAAAGATAACAATCAAACTTCAATACATAAATTAAACAAATTAAAAATGAAGGCCTTTTCATTTTACTTAGGGTTATGGTTAGCTACTAAATAAAGATAGAAAAGTATGAGGAGTGAAAGTAAAAAATTATCAAGTTACAGCATGTAATATTTGTTATTAATTCAACATTTACTTGAAATTTAAAAACAATGTATTAACTTAAAATATTCAAACAGAGGGCAGTTGCTACCACAAATAGTATACAGGTCAGTTTAAAACATTTGACATTTTTTGAGCATTTTCCTTCCATTATAAAATGAGGTGGCCAAGTGCACACTAGACAGGCATGTTCAAGTTCACTAACGTGATTTGCCTACCATCTGAAGAAGAAGTCCAAATCAACAGTGACAAATCGAGAGTGACCTCGTTCTGCAGTGACAAAAAGAAAGGCTTTACACAAGCCTGGGAGCACAGGGATTGGGTCAGCTTTGGAGAGAGGGGAGGAAGTAGGGCAAGGGCCTACATTCACCCATCACATAGCTTTAATAGTCAAGAGGAAAATGGACATTTAAAACACTTACATTACATTTAAAATACATTTAAAATACTTCAAGTCATTCTAAATCTGAAGCATGTAATGAAAGAGAAGTCCCTCTAAAATTGAGGTCTAACTTTCCTTGTTGGCCCTGTTGAAATACTTGGAATGAATTTCATAACCATAGGGGGCACTGTTCTGTATCTGATCCCACCCACTGGGGACAGGCGGGGGCATTTTCCCTAAGGAAGCACATAGTGTATTGCACATTGTGTAGTCTAATGTCTTTAGTCAACAGCAAACTCATTTCACACAGATTTCCACGTATTTCACTAATCTCCAAAATGGGTATCATGACACAAAATAAAATACATAAAAACAAATTAAACATGTTCCATCCAAACATTTCACTGGGTGGGATGAAATCACATTCCTGTCGTTTTATTCCCATAGCCTGCGCTGGTCACCCTGGCAGATAACCCGGGGCAGACCTCGCTATCCTTCTCTAGAGTTATCCCCTGCAGAGTGGATTGCTCTGGTTCGCTAGCCAGTAGCCACTGAGCCTATCATAGAAAAGGCTGCATGCACTACACCCCAGACACACACACTCAACATGACACAGTAACCAACACAAACAGTGACACATCCTCACACATAACTGATTTAAGATGATTTAACACTTAAACGGCTGGAGGCCAAATATAGTTGACAGACAAACAAAAAAACAATAAGCAACAACACGGAGAACAACAGGCAGATTTTCAGACCGGAACCTTCCATCAATAGCACACAATAAAACAGGCAGTTGGTTCTCAGTTGGTATACATGTTAGAATGGATCAATAGCAGATATGTATAAAATACATAAAATATAAAAGACATTCCAACAATCACCATCAACAAGTTCCACTGATTGTCGAAACATACTTTAGCCTACTGAATTTTACACAATTGAATCCACCTTTTCTGTTCTAATGCTCTATTTGCATACCAAAACATATGCTGTACTTTCATACAGTACTAGTCTAGTTATAGTTCGTCTAGTAGTCGTCTCGTTATAATTGTTAACCATGAAGGGCTCCTCACTGAAGTTTATCACTAAGAACTGTTTCCAAAGTGGAAATAAAATGGTCTCAAATTAAAATCTAAGCAAAAAAATGTATTAGTGTTGATGGTGCTGATTATGATTAAATATAAAATAAAAATGCAAATGCAAAAACATGCCCATGCATTATGCCACTTTTACATATGATAATAGGGTAAAAACAAAACAGGTTAGATAAGGTGTTTGATTTTTTTTGTTCACACCAGACTTACATAATAGTGAAGCAGGTCAAATGTTTGCGTTGAAAAATGCATACACCCGTCTTACCCCATTTACCCAATGTTTTGTGTGTATAAACCTTTATAAATGTGGTCCCAGATCTTTGGCTCATCAGCAGAATGGGCAAACACATTTTCTCAAGTAACTATTTTACGCACACAAACTAAAAAACAATAACACATACAGCTGTATTCACATTCAATATTCCTTTGATGCTCCACCAGTACACTTCACACATGGAACATTTGAACAAGCTCCGTTCTCTCCAGGGAAAAATTACATCTAGCCGGATAGAACCAATTTGACACAGAAACTACACAGTACCCAAGCCAACTATAATCCCTTTTCCCTTTTCCACACATTCATTCAGCTCTTCTCCACACTGCAATATTGATTTCAAATGACTGACATCATAATAGCCTCAGCTAAATTGTGACAGAGGTCAAATTAGAATTTAATAATTTTCCTATTTTCCTCTGTCCCCCTTCAGGGCGAAATAAATAAACATTATGTTACAGACTGATGTTATGGTTATGCGAAAATTATGTCTCAATTTTTCTACAGTTGGTGAGATTGACAAAGGAAAAAATAAGCCTGCTAACATGATATTATGAACATGTAGAATAAGGGAGCAAAGCAATAACGCATGCAAAAATGCATTCTTTGCGCACAACTTAAGAGTCTTCAAAAACACTGTTTTATTGTTAAGTGTTTGTTGAAGGGAATTAATAAAGTTTGTCAGCAGAATATTCAGGTTAATAGAAACAAAAAACAATCCAGCATTCCAGAACCAAAGGCATGACCATAGCTTTGGTGGTTAAGTGCACCTTCATAGATCTTTCCCAATGCAAGCAAGGTTTCCGTGCATTATAAGCAACATGTTGATGCGTACAATAGCGGACTAAAGAGCGTGTTTGTGCAATCAGAAATACTTTGAAGGAGAAATTCAAGTGAATTGGTTCAAGGCAGAAAGGCAGAGACCTTGGCTGCGTGGTTCTTCACGCCCGTGTTCCGCCATGCCGGCTGTCCTGTTCAGACAGACAAGTAAGTGATGTGTACACAGTCAACAAGTACTTCATGTTTGGAGAGTCACTTGGACATCTTCAAACAGACAAGAAGTGAATACTTTGATGCAGAGACCCCTTAGCGTGACATGGCCGAAGACACCAGAACCAATAGTCTCTGCAACACAAACTCAGTACTGAACTCAAAAGTTAATTCTTGCCATGGCATAGTAATCGATTGATCGCTGCAAACTTCATGCTTGCCTGAATGCAAGCTGGCAAATTGCCATCTCTTCATAAGTCTGATCAGAGCGCAGACTGAGTTGCAGCAGAGAGAGGGAGAGAGATGCCATCTTGGTCGGCAACTGTCCAACACCATGACATGCAATGAAACAGACCACTGGAGAGGCCCTACCTTATCACAACATGGAAACAGGATATGGACAGGATATGGACATGATACCAATGGTGCTGGAAGACATTTTTCCCCCCAAGGACAACCGTATATAAAGGAAAAACAACATGGCTGATACTACTGGTATTACAAAGTTTCTAATGGAATTAACAAGTTACTGTGCATCAGAATGTCAAATAAAGGCTTAAAATATATCCAGTGAACTGCTCTGACCTTGCTTTTGACTTAATAGCTATGTACTTATATAAGTTTCAGATAATGAGAACGGCGCATTAGGCTTGATATTATATGGATGCTTGTCAACAGACTGCCCTGAACTAGATTCACTGGTTGATCGATTAGAGTTGTGGCTTCTGAAACATTTCAAAAGGACGATTATTCAAATGCTATAGGGACAACTCTCCAGACTTTGTTGACCTTGATGTTCAGCCAAATCATCTATTGTTTTCTCCAACATAGCCAAAACAACTATACTGTGCTCATCCCATTTCCAGTATAACTACTATCAACCAATAGTTACCTAAAGTAATACCTACCATAAATAACATGTGGATTGCTAATAGTTTGAAGTGATCTATTGCATGCTTACAGTCAAAGATGAGTAAGAATGTATTAAAGGAATGAAGGTGGTAGCATTCTATTTCCAAGACATAACCTGACAGCGGCAGGTGTGTTCAACCCACAGATTATATAGCACTGGTCGACATTATCAGGCACAATTACACCACCAAACGCAAGCTGTGAAGCTGTGCTCTCATCTACTTCCGACAATGTGAGAATGTCACAGTACAGCCTGGACCTATTTTCTCCCCCATCACATAGAATATGTCTGTATTTGAAGTCGGTTTAAACTAAGGGCATATCGAACCCTAAGACCATTCTGATCTGATTTTAGAAAGTGGGAACCAAAGTGTGGAATTCAAATGTAAAGCTTAGATGTGGTTAAGGCATTAAATTGACATGTATACAACAGATTACCTTTTTAGATAGTGAGATCAAGAGCAGGTTCTATCAAAGTGAGAACTGAGGCATTCAGACATGCCATTATGGTGGTATACTGTAGTGCCAACTTTGCATTAGCATTTAGCAGGAGATTATGTGCTTAGATCATTATTTCCATTTTGATAAGATAAATGCAGGGAAGCATGCCAATTAACTTGATCATCATCTGGGAAATGAACCCCTCATTGGATGATAACACAAGTGCATCTGAAACCTTCTCAACTGTCTTGTACATTTAGATACAAAAATATAAATACTTTAGAAACATTTTCACAAATGTTTTGCCTACAAACGTTAAAATGCATGCACCATTTGTGTTTGTCTTACTAATACTTAAGGCTAGTCAAAAGAAAAGTATTAATTAAATCCAGTCGGGTACAGCCCGAAAAAGCAATGTGGCGCCTCCATCTCCATCCTATGGGCCCACCACTCGTGGGAGGAACCGTGGGGGTCGGGTACGCTGCCACATGGGTGGCAGTGAAAGTCAGGGGCCTCGACGGACCAGACCCAGGCAGCAGAAGCTGGCTCTGGGGAC